>JAJOOR010008977.1:0-44665 GCA_036250505.1 Solanum acaule
ATATCTCGCAATGTTATGACTTCATGCTTCATTTAATATTTTCCTATCTTCAATTGATCTCTTTCTCTGTTTCCCCATTGTACTGATAACATTATGAATATGTAGGTCCTATTAGACGAACTAAAAGACGAAAGGGAATTGGAAGGTGGCAAGCGACGTAAATCTAATAATAACATGTGCTGACGTTATTTCTTGAAAGGTTTAAAGATCCTCGAGTCAACTACAAGACAACTCAGCTTGGAGTTCCAATGGTAATTGCCTCATAATACACATAAGATATTTTGTTTATTTTTGTTAACGTTTATAATATACCTAACTTTGATGAATTTACTTTCCACTTTAGTACATCCCATTACTTTCCATTACAAAAAGGTTCCTTAGACTGTGCTTCACTAATTTCCATTACTTTTATTCCTTTTCTTGCTATTAACATTAATTGGAAAATTATATAAGATGAAAGGAAAGAAAGCCAAGGAGCAGAGAGAAGCAACGAAGGAGCTCGAGCATAGGATTCACATGGTCAAAGCTCCTTCTGTGCTCGACAAAGAGCCATTACGCTGCCTACCAAGGTCAAGGTTTCACAAAAGCAGTTTGACAATTTCCTTTCAAGTTTGACAATTTGTATTGAATATTGTTCTCATTGTCTATGAAGGAAGTGATATCTCATTCGGGGAATCTTCAAAGTAAAGTTGAACCACTTCATATTAAGAACATAAATATGGAAATACTCATGTGGCAGATACCAAGATATGAATCTTTGATTGATGAAAATTTTAGTTACTTCCATACGTGGACCTTGCTAGTAAGAGTGAATTCAGATGCACTAATGTATAATAACTTTATACAGGTATCCCGCAATGTTATGACTTCATTCTTCACTTTAATATTTTTCTATCTTCACTTCTTCATTATTCCAACGTTATGAATATATAGGTCCTATTAGACGAACGGAAAGATTGGGAAAGGGTATTGGAAAGCGGTAAGCAATGTGAACATAGTAATAACATGTGCTGGCATTATTTCTTGAAAGGTTTTAAGATCCTCGAATCAACTACAAGCAAACACATCTTGGAGTTCCAATGGTAATTGCCTCATATTACACATATGATATTTTGTTTGTTTTTGTTTAATGTTTACAATACACCTAGCTTTGATTAATTCATTTTCCACTTTAGTAGATCCATGTATCGTTCTACTCTATGTACACTTACGAGGCCTCTATGTAGACTTACGAATCCTCTTTATGCTTTATTTTTCAGGCACCTCCATTAGAGAAGCCCGAGAAGCCCCCTTCACTACAGTTTTTATTTGGACAGTTTACCGACAGACTGTTTTTGTTGTCATTGTGATTAGTTTCGTATAAGTTTTCTTTTGGTTTTCCCATTAAAACTGATAGTTAAATAAAAACAGATATTGTCTCTGTTTTCCTCTGTTATATTTGCTTGATTCATCAGCTTGAGCATTTTTAACGTTGTATTCTTCTAAACTTTTTATTACTGTGTGAGGATGAATGTTAACACTATAACAAAATATTGGAACTTTCCTTGAGAAGAAAGGGGAATGTCAATGGCGGTTTAACAGTCTAAGAAGAGAAGAAAGTAACTGTTTTATTGCATAAATTTTGAATGAAATAATATCTAATACAAGCTATCTATATATATATATCCAGGGGCGGCTCAAACCCGTTGGTGGCCTAAGGCCAAAATCAAACTAGAGGCCTTAAAAAAAATTAAAAAATTATAAATGTTTTTATTTTAAATCTATTTTTCTAGCTTTTTGAGATGCAAAGTTGTTAATAATTTTTGTGTAGTCAATCCCTTCTAGTAATTCTTTTCAATAGATAATATAGCCAAACCACTTAATCTTTCTTGATACATTGTTGATCTTAAATAAGATTTTATTATTTTTAATTTTGAAAAACTTCTTTCTGCTGGGCGACTGTTACAGGAATTGTTAACATTATTCTATAAGCAATGTAAGCATTTGGAAAAGAATCAAGTCTTTTTATTTGATTGAGTATGTTAATTAGAGTATTGTCTTCTACTTTTATGATTTCCCTTAACACTTTTAATTCAAAAAATAAGTCTAAACCGTCAATATCGGAGTGAGTATTATGTTTTAAGGAACATTCAAGATTAAGACAATATTTTTTTAAATTCTCATCATCTAATGATCTCAATTTTTTCCCACTAAATAGAAAACCAAAAATACTTTCATACACTTCAAATTGTTCAAATCTATTTTGAAGTGAAAAGATGGCTTGGTCTACTATGTATAAGAAGTAATCAACTCTAAATGATTCTTCATGAGATCTTGTGATTTCATTATCAACATTCTCTTCAAATTGTTTTTTTTTCTATAAATTATACATTTCTTATGAAATTCAGGTTCTATATTCATCTCTAATGCAATTTCCTTAGCCGAAATCATAGCACTTGTAAATCCTTCCTCTCTATATGTTTTAAAAAATGAAACTAAACCTCTTAATTGATCTATAGCAACATCAATATGCATATCTTTTGATTGTAAACTTTTGCTAATTGGATTTACAGCAAATAATACATCATACCAAATAGTCATACCTAATAAAAATTCAAAATTTTCAAGCTCAAAAATTGCTAAACAATTAGCTTCACTTTTAATTTTTGGATCATCACTAACTTCTTCTAATTTAAATAAAGCATCTCTTATTTGTGGAGTTTGAAACCTTATTGCTTTAACACTTTCAATACGACTTTCCCATCGTGTTTGTGACAATGATTTAAGATTTAAACTAGGTACACTATCTTTTAAAATTTTCCACCGCTTAATAGACGAAGAAAATAGTGAATATACACGTTGTACCACTCCAAATAATGATATAGCTTTCGTACAGGAATTAACCATATCACAAAGTACCAAATTTAGATCATGACAGCCACATGGTGTATAAAATGATCTAGGATTTATATCAAGAAGTCTTTTTTGCACTCCTTGGTGTTTTCCCTTCATATTAGACCCGTTATCATATCATTGCCCTCTTAAATTATCAATATCAAGTCCAATACATTTTATTTCATCTAAAATAACTTCAAAAGACCTTTTCCACTTGTATCATCCACTTCTAAGAATACTAAGAAATATTCGGTTACATTTATTGGAGTTGCCAAAATATCTACACTCTGTATTATAAAAGACATTTGGTCTTGATGACTTGTATCTGGCGTGCAATCAAGTATGATAGAGAAATACTTTGTTTTTATAACTCTTTCAATAATCTTGTTCTTAATTTCACTTGCCAATAAATTTATTAATTCATTTTGTATATTATGTCCAAGATAATGATTATGAATTTCATCATGTTTGATTCGTCGAATATGTTCTTGCATAATTGGATCAAATTCTGCAATCATTTCAATGAGACTCAACAAGTTTCCGTTATTTTCTTGATAGATATTTTCATTTTCCCCCCTAAATGCCAAATTAGTTTTTCCAAGAGTTTTAATGATAGAAATAATTCTTGACAATACATTTTTTCCAATGTTCTCTATCTCTATTAATTTGGTCTTGAATGTTTTTAGCGATTGTTCTATTATTATGCAATCTAAATTCTAAATCAATCCATGAACTTATATTAATAATATGTTGGTTAGTTGTTTCATGAGTTCTAAGCTTAGTAGTAAGATTTTTCCAATCTCTACTACCTTCATTAGCTAACTTATTATTCTTTGCATTAAAGGTTGTATTAAATAACTTACAACCAAAACAAAATATCGTATTCAAATCTTTGGAATAAACTAATCATCTTCTTTCGTGTCTTTCTCCATTTGCCAACTTTTGAAAATAATATGTAGTAGTAAAGTGCCTTAAAAATTTATCCTTTGGAAAACATATGTCGGTAATTCTAATTGGTCCCTTTTCTACTAATAAGTCTCTTAACTTTGTATCAACAATATTCCATTGACTATGATCATAGATATTTTTAGGAATATGATTATTTAATTCATTTATAAGTTCTTGATTTTCTTCGGAATCTACATCCGACTTTTCATTAATTTCCTCTCCTTCTTCTTCTTTTTGGTTTATATCATTATCTAACTCAACTTCAACTAAGTTAATGACTTGTTCTTCTAAAGAGCATTCCCCTACCTTTTTTGATTTAATTTTAACATTGTTTTCCAAAAATTTATCAAGAGCACCTTTTTGAGATTTTATCAAGTTATCGACTTTTCTTTTTATTTTAAGTTTTGAATGACCGGATTCATATTTTCTAGTTGACATATTAAAATCTAACAAATATTTTAAACACTATTTACAATATCAAATAAAAAATATAATAAACATAAGACACAAAACAAAAATAATATTAGAAATTAGAATGATATTACCGGGTTCAAGAACTATGAAGACTTGATTTCTGAAAATGAATTGGGCTGTTGCAATTTTTGTTTCTCCAAATTTAAAATATAAACTATCAATAGAACAAGTAAATTCTTAAGCTTTGAATAAGAGAGAGATGTAAGATTAGAAAAGAGAAAGTGAGAAGAAATAGAAGAGAGGAAGAGAGGAGGATAGAATATATAAAAATAAAATTAGAAAAATAATAAGGTAAAAAAAAGAAGATAACTTGTACATTAAAAAAAAAGTACACAACTTTTTATTGGAAAGGTAAAAAGTAATTGTCATATCTATCACTTCACTAATGCCGTTTGCATTTGTTGTCTTAGTTCTAAATTTTTTACTTTTTTTTGTTAGTTTAATCCTACCTAATTAACTAAAAAATGGGCCCCCCTAAAATTGTGGGCCTAAGGCCAAGGACTTATTTTTAACCCTTACCAACCGCCTAATATATCCTAACTATGGTAGAATGTGAAGCTAATCTAACTATGATAAAGTGTAAAACTAATCTATAGCTAGTTAACTAACAAACTATTATAGCTGGAATATAGTGAACTAATTAACTAACCAAGATTAGCAACTAACTAACTGCTCGAGTTCTAACACATACTTCCTTTGATGCATGACTATGCCTGTCGAGTTCTTGGCATACTCAATGCCAGTGGCGGAGCCAGGATTTTCAATAAGGGGGTTGAAAATCCGAAGGAGTAAACATATGAACTAGTCGAAGGGGGTTCGACATCTATTGTATACATCTAAAAAATAATTTTAACCATGTATATATAGTAATATTTTCCGCCAAAAGGTGTTCATCGGGTTCGGATGAACCCCCTAAAGACATGCTGGCTCCGCCCCTGCTCAATGCAGATCACCATGATCTTTAATCTTAAAGTTGGTCTGCAATACCAATGTTGTCTCGTCAATCAATTGGAAATCATTTCCTGTAATTAACAAGTCATCGACATAGACCAAGACAACCACGATCTTTCCTGCTGCTTTCTTAATGAAAAGATAATAGTCATGGTGAATCTGAGTGAAGCCAACACTTATTAAAGTTGATGTGAACTTGATGTTCCATTGACGAGAAGCTTGTTTAAGCCCATAGAGAGATTTAAGCAACTAATCGTGCCATAAGTTTGTCAATGGATCCATCTGCCTAGTACTTTAATTTTGTAAACCCATCGACAACCAATAGATTTCTTCCCTTTGGGTAAGTCAACAATTTCCTAGGTATGATTATTATTCAAGGCAATGATTTTCTCTTGCATCACATTCACCCACCTAGAATCTGTAGTAGACTCAACATAGGATTTAGGTTCAGTTTCAAGAGAGACATAAGAAGATGAAAATGCACCATAAGCAATAACATCCGAGACAAGGTATTCTCGGGGCAAGGTATACACAAAGTCCCACATACCTAACTGGGAGGACTTTATGAATAATGCCGTATAAAAAGTGAGGTTAGGATACCAAAGAAACTTGGTAATATAATCGATGAAGAGACCCAGTGGTTGTTTTTGACTCGAGAACTTATTCTGAAAATCTGGATGAAAATTTGACCTTCTCTTCCAATACAGCTCAATCTAAGGTATTTACATGGCTAAATGATCCAAACTTTATTGTGTTTATTGTTGATCAAATACACGACATTTTCTCAGAAAAGATGCATCATCCAATCCTTGTACACAGGTGGAGTCAATCCAACATTTAAATTTTATGAGTTCATACAATAATGATAACTGATTTCACAATCAAATATTTATAAAATTTTGATGCAATTTTTAATACATATGAAGAAGTTATTGGGTTCCCGTGAAACCATACATAAAGAGCTGGATACGCCCCTGATGTTCATTATTAATCGAAGAGATGTTTCTCATTTCTATTCATTATAAGATGCATTGGTTTTTATTTCACTTACGCCATCCATGAATTTGAGTTTCTCTATTCACTTTAAATTCCTGCAAAATTATTCATGAAGGATTCAAAAAAATCTTTGAAACTTCTATTAAAAAAACCTCGGAATGAAATCAGGTTAAGGACGAACAACATTTTGCTAAGGATCCTTGGTATGAAATTAGGTTGATTTGAAGTTGAAATTTTGTATGTACATGAGTATTATTTCCTAATTATATTTACACAAAGATTAAGGACTCCTAAACCTAAAAGGCAGAAGTCTTTGTTTGAAGTTTTCCTATTTTTAATTTGTTTTTTTACTAAATTAATGAACCTTATAGGTAATGCAAAGTCAGAGAATCTTCGTGGCTCCGTTTTCTAGAACTCTCTTTTCATCCTAAGTTCTTAAAAGTTGTGTGACAATATCCAGGCCGAGGCCACAGTCAAATTATCTTCACTAGACGGGGACCAAACATGTGATCATGATGTTAGTCTGATTGGAAAGTTGATTCAGCAAAATGTTCCAGTTCCATCTGTCATTGTCGAGGACCTTTTTAACCATAACATTACGGAAAATAATATGAGTAGGCAGAAACATGCATAGGGGACCCAATTGTCGCACCAAATATTCACCTCACCTCTGTGCAAGATCCATTTAATTTCATTTTCCGCTTTCTCCCTAAGTTACATATATGTGAACTCAATATCTCTTTGCAGGATGTATTTGTACAAATTTGCGGCTGTCCAATGGTGTTATCATGATTTGTTGTTTCAGAGTTATAGAACAGAGAACTTTCTGGCAGATATCATTTGGTAACTCTATGAATGATATCAAAAGGCTATGGAATCTATGAGTCGTAACTCTGTTGAGTTTTGTAGGGTAGGCTAACCTGCTTTTTATATTCTTTCTTAAAAGTAAATCAATAGAGTTGCAATTCATAGCTTCCATAGCTCTTGATGGAATATTCTCAGTGTTACCAAATGATATCCGACAGAAAAATCCTCCATTCTCTAACTCTGAAACAGAGAGCAACAACTAACCTGCTGCAGACAACACTATTTTAATGGAATTCTATTTGTTTGTACCAACTTCCAGTACTTTCTTCCAATTTTCCCCTGAAGTTTTTGAGTTGAGATTATTAACCGTTCTGTATTTAATATATTGCAATATTGATGAGGATAATAGTATGGAGTTTCATTGTTTGAAAGAGATCTATTTCGATCATGTTTCTATTTCTCGCACAACTTTTTCCCACTTTATCAACAAGTGTCCTTCAATTGTTGAGTTAACTTTGATAGATTGTTTCTACCTTTATTCCATGTTAATGTCTCCTAATCTGAATCAACATAAAAAGGTTCATGTGAATTGTTGTAGTAGATATAAATGAACAATAGAAATAAAAGCTCAAAATTTGCTTGAGTTTCACTTGTTTGATTCACTAGAAGGATTGGAAGTTTATTTGTCCGCTTGCACTAAGCTACAATTCCTGAATGTAAATTGTGCAAACATTCCCCCATAGATTTCTTTAGTTTTGTCAGTGGGGAAGCCTGTGCAACTTGATCTAGCGAAAATTAACAAAACTAAACCAAGTTGTGCAAGAGTCAAGGTTCTAGATTGATACTAGAAGGAGAATTTCCCCTATCTGTTCGTATGGACATTGTAAATGAAGCTACTGGGAAAATGAGGACTGAAGTAATTCAAATTAGATATGACTATGTTCCAAACTACGGTGAAGAATACATAATGCAAGGTCACAATAAGAAGGAGTGTCGAATTAGCAACAACCATAAAGGTAGAGGTAAGGAGGTGAGGACAAAAGAGAAATTGTTGAGAGGATAGAGATTAAGAAACAACCACAACCATGGTTACACAGATTTCAAATGGGGAAAGCTAGAATTATATCTAATGGTAAAGTGGTAGGCAATCTAGGCGTGGATGATAGAAATCCCAGCAAAAATAAGGCTACATCTTCCTCAACCTTACCTATGGTGGAAAATCAGTTTAAAGCGCTAGGAGAATCATTTCACAACCATGCAGTTTAAGCATCTACCAGTACCAACAGTAACACAAATGAGAAGAATGTTGAAAACAACAATGAACTTGATAAAGCAAAAGGTGAAAGAATGATCCAGCAGGAATAATCAGCTAAAGCTTGGGTCAACCAAGTTTTCGGTATACAAAATACTCTTGTACTTTCCCCAGCAGTTCTAGCAGTCCTTCCACCACAACAACAAATTGAGATTACAAAGATTAAAAATGAAGAAGAAAGGAAATCTTCAGAGAGAATAGGGAATAACAGTGGTAGATTTTGATCAGCAAGGAAAGTTTCAGATGCAGAAGTAAGAGCTAAGCAAGATGCTCTTGCAATGGCTCCAATTTTGACTACAATTCCTACACCACAAAAAAATGCAATAATTGATCAACGGCTTAATATGAATGAGAATGAAGGGAAAACAGTTCACATGTTAATGAGACCTTCGCAGAAGATAAGGAGATCCAAAAATTTTTAGTAGTAAATCAATAGGGAGAGGGTACATGTGATAATGATTTCAATTCCTAACAAATCAGAAGTAGCAGTGCAGAAGAGTGAAGTTGTTTATAATGAAAAGAGCTAGAAATATGCATAAGAAATGCAGCAGTCCAAGTTCTCTGTGTTGTAGGTAGTTATATATTGTTTAGCAGTTAATTAGTTTCTATCTTCCATCATTTGCATCTCGAAATCTCTTATAAGATTTAACACTTGCATACCTCTGATCCTTTCATCCCCTTCGCATTCTACCTTGAGATAATCTCAGAAGGCTTTCGCTGACTTTAGAGGCATAATTCGAGTGAAAATTAAAGAATATACTAGTGAAAATAAACAAGCTTTTGCCTTTGATTTTCTGGTTTTCTGTCTTTTTGGTTCTTGATCTGGGCCATAGTAGGATTGTTAGGCAATAGAGGAACTTCATAATCCTCTTCGACTGCCTCCCACATATCCATGACACCTAGATAAGTTTCCATCCTTATCTCCCAAATTTGATAGTTTTTACCATTAAAAACAGGTGGTGCCATTACTAAAAAACTTGATTCTCCTTCCATGATCGATAAAATTTTCTTCTTGATTCCAATCCTAACTTTGATGAAACACCCACAGATCCCTAAAGAAATAAACACTCTAATACCAAATGTTAGTTTAGAAGAACATAAAAATTTGGTTTCTCTTGTTATTGAATAAGTAGGAACATCAGTTTAATAAACCAACAAACAAATATTATTGAAAGCAAAACTACATACTTCATTATGAATCCAGACTAATTTATAGAGTATACAAGCCAACTGAAATAAAGAAACCAAATCCTAAGGATTAAGGATTAAGGATAAAACTGAAACAATTAAAGATTACTCTAAAAGGCTCTTGAACATAGAAAACAGGGTAAAATTGCTTGGTTCCGTGTTCAATGATTCACGTCTTGTTGAAAAGATTCTGGTAATTGTGCCAGAAAGATTTGAAGCAACCATAATTACTTTGGAAAACACTAAGGATCAACCCAACTTTTCGAAACATCTAAATTAACTAGTACCTTCATGGAAAGACAAAGAGGGTGAGTAATAAATTAAGAATGATGTGGTATGTCATATTTTAAGTGTTCAAGGGTTGTGTATCAAGTTTTGAAGTTAGGTAAGGGGCAAAATAAAAGTTGGCGAAAGTTATTGTAAGTTCCTTTTTAAAGATTTCTCTGAAATATGGGTCAAATTTCTCAGAGGTTTTCTCTCAATATATAAAGAGTAATGGGGCCCAAAACCTATCAAATCAAAGGTCTACGAGTCTAGTTTCCAACGCATCAAACCGTTTGTTCATACGACTTCAGAATAGAGAGATATTTGCATTTTTGTGAGACTGCGCAAGCAGGCACATGAGGTGGGGCCTAGGTCAGTGGAACTTTTTATATATCTTCTTCTTTGACTTTGTATTTTTTTTTTTTTTAGTTAAGAACCTGAAAACTTAGAAAACCCATTTCTAGGATCAACCAAATTATAGATTTTCTCAACTTAAGTCCTTGACGAAAGTTGTTCTACGCGTTGAGCTAGTCATCATGGTATAATTTGTTTTATTGATTTCGTAGCATATCATACTTTGGTGTTGGGAAAACAAGGGTTTGGACATATTTTACGATTTTGAGGTGTATTACGAACTTAAGATCAAGGTAAGACCCTTCTTTCACTGACTCTAGCTTTGATAAGCCACAAATAGCAATTTGCGATGGAAATACATATATTTTATCAGATTATCGTGGTATCTTCTATACTTGTGTGTTGATTATGGTCCTACCTTGTTGTAGAATCGAGGGGGGTTGTGAGTAAAAGTCGTTAGGCCACGTAAATTCATCGAAAAAGGTATGTTAAGGCTATTCCCTTCTTACGAAATGTTTCCTTAAAGCTTAGGAGCAATGTTATTGGGTCGTTATCGTTGTTATACTTGTAGTCATTATTGTTGATTGTTGGCTGATCGAGTAGATATAATCCTCCCTTGTCGGGATTCTTATTCAGTTAGTAGCGTCTCTATGTTGGACACGACTTAGAGGCTATTCGTATAGGTTGCTTATAGCTAAATTGCTCGTTTTTAGCCTACGGATTGTTATTGTTGCCCTTGGGGATATTGTGGTTAGCTGCAAAATGTGATCTATGTCTAGAAGGGCTATATTCTACCTACGGGGCTATATTGATTCCTAGAAGGGCTATGAGTTTCCTACGGGGCTACATTGATGCCTAGAAGGGCTATGACTTGCCTACGGGGCTGTATTGACCCCTAGGAAGGCTATGTGCTGCCTACATAGCCATGTTGTTGCCTAAGAGTGCTATGAGTTGTTTATAAGCTATATTGATGCCTAAGAGAACTATGTGCTGCCTACAGGGCAATATTATTGCCTAAGAGGGCTATGTGACTGCCTATGGGGTTAGGGGACTACCGATAGGGGTATATAGACTGATTGGCACCTTCTGGGCTTAAGGGGGCTGTGTAGGTGGTCTTGTGTGCTGTTTGTACCTGTCAAGCTTATGGTGGCTTGGTTAGGTTGTTGTTTTATTATTTTTGATATGTTTAGATTTAGGAATAGGTCAGTACACTTATCTTATGCTTGAATTATTTATTGGATTACTCCCGATATATTAGGATACCTACTCATAGTCTATTGCCTTTCATACTCGGTACATTATTTCGTACTGATGCCCCATTACCTGGGGGTACTGCATTAATGCTTGCAGGTCCCAAAAGATGACCCTATAGACCTCCTCAGCAATAGGATTGACTTTTATCCGATTGGCTAGCCCCTTTTCTACGGAGCTGCCAGAGTTGGGAGGTTTGTTAGCTTTTGTTGTATATATTTTTATGGGTAGGCTGTGGCCCTGTCCCACCAATCTTTACTACTCTTAGAGGCTTGTAGACTAGTGTGTGGGGTGTATAGCTGCTTTATGGCCATGCTGGCCTAGTTTGTTGGTTTGCTAAAATGTGTTAGCTGTTTGATGTATTGTCTTGATATATACCTACTTTCAGTTTCGGTATAGAGTTCATGGTGGCCTCGACGGCCCAATTAGGACTTTTGTGCTAGTAGGCTATTTCGTTATATAAACTCTTGGGAGTAGATATTTCTTTTATAGATCTGTTGACAGGGGCCTTGTCGGCCGATGGCTTAATTTTAAGCCCAAATATACTTGTTTGCTTTCTTCATTGCGTGTGGCTGCCATGCGCTAGTAGCCAATGGTTCAGCAGGGTCAGCTCGGGCTAGATTTTTGGCATTATGAGCCAGATGCGCCCTTTGAGTTTAGGGCGTGACAAACTTGGTAACAGAGCAACGTCGGATCCTAGGGAATCTGTAAGTCGTGTCTGGTAGAGTCTTGTTTATAAATGTGTTGTGCACCACATTCAATAAGCAAGAAGCTACCAGGCATGTTAGAATGGCTATCCTTCTTTTGCTCACCTCGTGCTATAGAGAAGTGTCTTATGGGTTGAGGTTTATGGCTTATAATTGATATTTGTATGCAGATAGACCACAGCTAGCCAGGGGCTAGATACAACTGCAGGCGAGGGTACCGGTAAGGTACCACATGCGGAGGTAGCCCATTGTGAGACTCGGGGGACACATCTTCTCATCCTCCTATAGCTTCTCTACTGCTTTAGGAGCCTCCTAGGGCCACATGACCCTTGGCTCCACCAGCAACACCACCTCTAGTTCCTTCTATTCAATCTGATTAGGATTTCAAGAGTGTAGTATGTATGTTAGCACAGTTAGTAGCTGCACTGCGCCAACCAGTTGCTCTAGATGTTGCCAGACCTTCTGAAGGGTCCGGAAGTTCAAGAGTTCGTGAATTGCTTGCCTTGAATCCTCCACAGTTTACAGGGATAGATCGCAAAGAAGACCCTCAACACTTTGTTGATCAACTTCATAGGATCTTCAGAGTCATGCATGCCTCAGCGATTGAGTAGTTGAGTTAGCATCATTTTGATTGCGTGATGTTGCAGCATTGTGGTACGAAAGTTGGGAGAGATCTAGGGGAAAAGATGCATCTCTACCCACTTGGGATAGCTTTACATAAACTTTCATAGATCACTAATTGCCTAGAGAGATTAAGGATGGCCGGGTAGACCAGTTTCAGAACCTCCGTTAGGACAGCATGAGTGTCTGAGAGTACGGGCTGATATTTGATTCATTGGCTAGATATGCACCAGCTTTGTTGATACGATGCATGACAGGGTGCATATATTTGTGGGAGGGCTTGACTCAGACTATATCAACGCTTCTTCTATCGCTGAAGTAAATGATAATATGGATATCTTGCGAATTCAGGCCTTTGCACAAGGCATAGAGGATCGCCGAAATCTACAGTATATGAGTGAGAGCGTCGAGAGAGAGAGAGACAAAATAGGGCTGGGCCCGATGGTTCACATGGAGATTTTCAGGGTGGTCCTAGACCCCGATATTCTAGTAGGCCACCTAGAACTCCACCACAGCAGTTCCAAGGTAGTAGATTTGATCGTCAGGGACAGTCAGGCCTAGGTGAGGGTTTGCGAGCATCAAACTCCTAGCAGCAGAGGGGTTCAGGCCAGGCTAGGACAGCCCCATCGTGTTGCGCTACTTGCGGTAGGATGCATTTTGGGAGGTGCAGGCAGGGTTCCACAGGTTGTTATTTTTGTGGACAAAAAGGGCATGGGTGGAGGAATTGCCCAATCATAGGTCAGGGTGGTATAGGTTAGTCAACCGAGCAAGTAGTAGGTTCCTCCTCATTAGCACAGTCTACAGGGCGTGGACCCCATACTTCAGCAGGTAGAGGCAAAGGTGGAGGCAGAGAGGGAGCATCTAGTTCTGGTAGTGGCCAGAAATGTACATATTCACTAACTGGCTGACAAGACTCAGAGTCATCACCAGATGTTGTGAAAGGTGCATTAATTGTTTGCTCCCATTGTGTTTATGCTTTGATAGATCATGGATCTACTCTGTCTTATGTTACTCCATTTATTGCGGGGAAGTTATGTATAGTAGCAGAGTCATTATATCGAGCCTTTATTATATCTACACCAGTTGGTGAGTCTATTATTTCCAGGAGAGTCTATCGAGGTTGCACAGTAGAAATTATTGACCGTTATACCTCTGTACACTTGGTAAAGTTAGAGATGGTTGACTTCGACGTCATTATGGGTATGGACTGGTTAGTGTCTTGTTATGCTAATGTTTAGACAAAGATTGTTAGATTCCACTTTCCAAGAGAGGCAATTTGGAAATGGGAAGGCGATACAACAACGCTGAAAGGTAGGTTTATTTCCTATCTTAAGGCGAGGAGGATGATTTCTAAGGGTTGTATTTATCATCTTGGTCACGTTCATGATATAGATGCAGAACCACCGACTCTTCAGTCTATTCCGGTAGTTAATGAGTTTCTAGATGAGCTTCTTGGTATCCCTCTAGAATGGGAAATTGATTTTTCTATCGATACGCTACCATGTACACAACCCATATCTGTCCCTTCTTAATAGAATGACTCCTGTTGAGCTAAACAAGTTGAAGTATCAGCTGAAAGACTTGCTGGATAAAGGCTTTATCAAGCCTAGTGCTTCACCATGGGGTGCGCTAGTGTTATTGTGAGGAAGAAAGATGGCTCACTGAGAATGTGTATCGATTACTGATGGCTCAATAAGATGACTATAAAGAATAAGTATCCCCTTCCGAGGATCGATGACTTGTTTGATCAGTTACAAGGTGCTGAGTGCTTCTCAGAGATTGATTTAAGATCAAGGTACCACCAGATACGAGTTCGGGAGAAAGACGTTGCAAAGACAACTTTTAGAACCAGGTATGGACACTTTGAGTTCTTGGTAATGTCTTTTGGATTAAGTAATACCCCAACAATGTTCATGGACCTGATGAATAATATATTCAGGTCGTATCTAGACTTGTTTGTGATTGTATTTATTGATGATATTTTGGTGTATTCATGTTCAAAACCTGAACATGCAAAGCATCTACGAGCAGTCCTTCAGGTTCTTCGAGATCGAGAACTTTATGCAAAATTTTCTAAGTTTGAATTCTGGTTGGACTCTATATCTTTCTTAGGCCATATTGTATCTGATGCAGGCATTACGGTTGATACACAAAAGATTGAGGCCGTAAAGACTTGGCCCAGACCCATGACACCGACTGAGGTTCGTAGTTTCTTAAGGTTACTAGGTACTACATAAGGTTTGTAGAGGGGATTTTTTCACTTTTAGCACCATTAACGAAGCTGACTCAAAAAACAGCTAAGTTCTAGTGGACTGAGGCTTGCGAGCATAGTTTCCAGGAGTTGAAGGGCATGTTGACATCAACAACAGTTCTAGCATTGCCAGAGGGTTCAGAAAGCTATGCGGTGTACTGTGATGCTTCTGGTGTTGGGTTGGGATGTGTTCTAATGCAACATGGTAAGGTTATCGCATTTACTTTAAGGCAGTTGATGAAACATGCGAAGAACTATCCGATCCATGATTTAGAGTAAGCTGCAGTTGTGTATGCCTTAAAGATCTGGAGACACTATTTGTATGGCGTTCATGTTGACATCTTCACAGATCATAGAAGCCTTCAATATATCTTTAGATAGAAAGAGTTAAATATGCGACATCATCGATAACTTGAGTTAGTAAAAGACTATGACATGGATATTTCATATCATCTAGGAAAGGCGAATGTGGTAGCCGATGCCCTCAGTCAAATAACTATGGGTAGTTTATCTTATTTAGGTGTTAAGAAGTGTGACCTAGCGCGAGTGTAACATCCCACATTTCTAAACGAGACAAAATGCAGATTTTCAGAAGTTGAAGGTGCCACCAACGGGGGCCACCTACAGATGGTAGGTTGACCCATAGAGCGTAGGTGGGGTCCGTGGTTGGCCACTTGCAACCCCTTCCCCAGGACCCCAGCAAGATCCATCTAAGTCTGGACCCATGCCAGGACCTACGGATCGTAGATCAGACCACGGTTCGTGGTCCAGGCCGTGGTTCAGACCCCCAGGTCCCAGTCTTTGAAGCCAATGAACGACTAAATTGGATGGACCGTAGGTCAGTTAACGGTTCGTGGTTAAGCCCGTCGTTGGTCCCGACAACTTTTAAGTCAGGGGTCGTTTGGTCTTTTCCCTTATGCATTAGACACCTAAACTACGTCGTTTAACCCCTAAACTACGTTATTTTGGTCAGTTTAAGCCTAGTAACTTAATCAGAACTTACCCTAAATGATTCATTCACCAAAATTCGATCAAACTAGCGCAAAAGGAGAAGAAATAGTTGACCAAATCCTCTCCAAGAATGCAACAGATTTTCTTCAGTTCCAGCCTATAAATGGAAAGATTTCTCCATGGAATTCGTCACAAGGTATGTGGGATTTCAATGGTGGATTCCTTTCATCCACTAGGTCCCTAGAATTCAATCATATTCTTGATTTCCTTCCTATTATCTAGACCTAGGGTTTCTTGAACTTCAGAAATTGTTGTGATTTAGTAGTTAGAATATTCCTAATAAGATTTCCATGTTGTTGTAACACTGTTGCTTAGTTCCTTGCATGAATTTCAGAACCCTAGTTGTGTAGATTTGTTTAGTTCATGAATTACACTAGCTATGACAGATAAACATATGTACATGCCTCAGTTTTCAAAATGTTTTATTATCAGTATTTAATGTTGGATTTTCAGTTAGCATCTCAGAATATCGAGCTATTTAGATATGTTGTATTGTACACATTTCCAGTTGGGAGTAGACTTAACACCGAGTTGGACTAGGGTCAGTCACCCTAATAGTCCCAGAGCTACGTGCCCTGTATGTTTATAAGCCCCCTCTGTGGGCATCATATTTAGTGATCACGACAGTCATTCCTCTATAGTCTTGGCAAGGTATATTGGGTCCTCTCGATGGGGAATATACACCAGACTCCACATTTAGCTCATGTGGTTTTATGTCGGTTAATAGTTGCTCCCACAGTCAAATTCTATTGGATTGACCAAGTTCCCAGTTATATTTTAGTATTCAGCTTCAACATGTTATGTACTTGGTCATTGCATTTAGTTTAGTTCATATTCAGTTTATCTCAGTATCTTTATCATGTTCCGATTATATCGTTGCTCATTATTCTTTGTTCAGTTATATGTTTGTTCAGTTTTATCATATCCTGCATGCTCAGTACCTTTAAAGTACTGACGCATACTCTACGCTACATCTTTTCGTGACGTAGGTTCAGGTCCTCAGCATTCAGATCACGTATAAATCGGTTCCCGATCCGTATTCAATAGTATATGTGGTGAGTCCTCATTCTTCGAGGATGATAGACATGTTCTTTTACATTCAGTCTTTCATTTTAGTTTCAGTTTTGCTAGAGTTAGCTGGGGGCATGTCCCAACATCTCTAGTCAGTTAGAGGCTTATTTCAGACATAGATAGATTCAGCTTTAGTATTTGAGTTATAGTTCAGTATCTTAAACTCTTGCACAATATTTATATATTCAGACTTAGATTGGGTATTCCCTATCATTTTAGTTTATCTCCTATTTTAAGCTTCCACATAGTATCTTTTGTTCAGTTGGTTAAGAATGCTTATGATATGGCAGCTCATGGTTAGCTTAGGGTCACTCGTGATCCTAGGTCCCGTATTTACGTTAAGGGGGTAGCCTTGGGGTGTGACATCGAGAGCTTCATCAGTTAGCTAGCATGGTAGTCAAATTGTTAGAGGTAGACGATAATGGGGTCACAATTCAGGACATAGTCGTATCATCTCTAGTTGTAGAGGTAAAAACACGGCAAAAAGAGGATCCTAGCTTAGAGCAACTCAGAGCCAAGGCTCAGGATCAACATTCTTTAGCATTTGATATAGCAGGAGATGGAATCCTCATATATAGCGGTCGATTGTGTGTTTCAGATGTTGAAGGGCTTCAACATCAGATTATGGAAGAGGCATATCATTCTCGTTATTCTATTCACCCTGGTTCGATGAAGATGTACCATGATATTAAAGAGATATATTGGTGGCACGGGATGAAGAAGAACGTTGCTAAGTTTGTGGAACCATGTCCTAACTGGCAACATGTGAAGGTTGAGCACCAAAAGCCCGCTGGGCTAGTCCAAGAGATAGCCATTCAATTGTGGAAGTGGGAAGCAATTAATATTGATTTTATTACAGGGTTACCTCGATCGCGTCATAAGTTTGACTCTATTTGGGTAATTGTTGATAGACTAACAAAATCATCCTACTTCTTACCAGTCAGGGCTACTTTTACAGCCGAAGACTATGCATGGATCTATATTAGAGAGATTGTTAGGCTACACATTGTCTTAGTGTCTATTATCTCTGATAGAGGAGCATAATTTACCGCTAACTTCTGAAAGTTCTTCCAGAAAGGATTGGGGACACATGTTAATCTTAGTACAACCTTTCACCCTGAGACATATGGCCAGGTTGAGCGCATAATTTTGACACTCGAGGATATATTACGGGCGTGTGCGCTAGACTTCAACAGAAGTTGGGATGACCACTTGCCTCTTATTGAGGTCGCATACAATAATAATTATCATTCCATCATCAGGATGGCACCTTATGAGGCTTTGTATGGGTGAAAATGTAGATCCCCCATTGGATGGTTCGAGGTAGGTGAGTTAGGGACTTAGAGTTTTGTGTCGATGACTGAGTATTCTTAAAAGTCTCGCCTATGAAGGGTGTTATGAGATTTGGCAAAAAAGGCAAGATTAGTCAAAGATTCATTAGGCCATACCGGATCCTTCGGAGGGTAGGACGAGTGGCTTATGAGTTAGAATTTCCTTTGGGGCTAAAATCTGTTCATCCAGTTTTCCATGTATCAATGCTACGGAAGTGCGTAGGAGACCCTTCTCGGGTTGTCCAGTTGAGGATGTTCAGATCACAGAGGAGTTATCCTACGAGGAAACTCCTGTTGCCATATTAGATCGACAAGTCCGTAAATTGAGGATCAAAGAGGTGGCTTCGGTTAAAGTATTGTGGAGAAACAAGAATAGAGAAGAGGTGACCTGGGAAGCTGAGGATGGCATAAGGTCCAAATATCCTCACTTGTTTCATACCCCAGGGTGATGGCATATCAATATATATTAGTGTAGTGAGGTAAGATACCTATCTGCTTTTTTATATTGTTGCCTATTATTATGGTTGTTGTCATTGTATTTTTCCTCGCACTGTTATTGTGGAGCTATAGTGCTTAGCTATTTAAGTCGTCCTGTGAGACGCCTAATTTAGAATTTCTGCATTTCAGCTTCCTAGATAGTCACATTTACAAAGGATATTCTGCCTAATTTTTGCAACTCCAAAGGACTTAACCGCGTGTCTCTGATTTTTCATTCGAGGATGAATGTTTCTAAGGGGGGAAAGGATGTAACACCCCTACTTTTTGAAACGTCTAAATTAACTTGTACCTTCGTGGAAAGACAAAGAGGGTGAGTAATAAACTAAGAATGATGTGGTATGTCATATTTTAAGTATTCAAGGGTTTTATCTCAAGTTTTGAGGTTAGGTAACGGGCAAAATACAAGTTGGCAAAAGTTATCGTAAGTTCCTTTTTAATTTTTTTTTGAAATTTAGGTCAAATTTCTTGGAGGTTTTCTCCCAATCTATAAATATTTATGGGGCCCACAACCTATCAAATCGAAGGTCTACGAGTCTAGTTTCAAATGCATCAAATCGTTCATTTATACGACTTCAGAATAGAGAGATATTTTTATTTTCGCGAGACTACGCAAGCAGTCACGTGAGGTGGGTCCCTAGGTCGGTGGAACTTTTTATATATCTTCTTCTTTGACATTTTGTTCATTTTTTTTGTTAAGAACCTGAAAACTTAGAAAACCCATTTCTAGGATCAACCAAATTATAGATTTTCTTGACTTAAGTCCTTGACCAAAGTTGTTCTATGCGTTTAGCTCGTCATCATGGTATAATTTATTTTATCGATTTTGTAGCATATCATACTTTGGTGTTGGGACAACAAGGGTTTGGACATATCAGTGTTTTAAAAGGCGGGGGCGTGACGCAAGGCGTTTTACTTAGTATAGGGAAAGGCGTAAGCCTTGTGACGTGGGGCGTAAGCCTTACAGATCTTAAAATTTTTAATTTACAATATAGTATAATAATATAATAACACAAAATTATAAAAATACATCAATAGTTTGAGATAATTACAAACATAATTAAGGAAACTCATAGAAAATAAAACTTCTAACATGATTATACTAGTATAAATAATCTAATATCTTAAATTTCTAGTAATAAAAGTATGAAGACCAATGATAAGTGAAAAAGTAAAATTTAAATGTTACGTACTAAATAATTACCTGCACAATGTTACCAAATACTAGTAAATATACGATACTACAACTTGTTATTTGAGTTACTCACAATCTTCTTATCTCTATAGATTAAAAAATTATTAAGTATCATTCAATTATTCAAAAATTACGAGGGTCAACAATGTTAACTAAAGATTTTAACACATAATTTGTGTAAGATCTATTAGGCGAGCCCCGAATGTTGGGCGTTGGACATGCTTACGGCGTACAATCGGGAGCTTAGGGCGTAAGTCTTACAGAACTAAGTCCCATAGTTGAGTTTCGAGGCATTTTGCTATAGTCCCCCAGGGCGATCCCCGAGGCGAGACCCAACAAAGTTTTTTAAAACACTGGGACATATTTTAAGGTTTTGAGGTCTATTATGAACTTAAGATCAAGGTAAAACCCTTCTTTCATCGACTCTAACTTTGATAAGCCGCAAATAGCAATTTGCGATAGAAATACTTATCTTTTATCGAATTATCGTGGTATCTTCTATTCTTGTGTGTTGATTATGGTCCTGCCTTACTATAGTATCGAGGGAGGTTGTGTGTAAAAGTCTTTAGGCCACGCGAATTCAATTAAAAAGGTAAGTTAAGGCTATTCCTTTCTTCCAACATGTTTCCTTAAAGCTTAGAAGCAATGTAATTGGGTTGTTATCATTGTTATACTTGTAGCCATTATTGTTGATTGTTGGCTGCTCGAGTGGATAAAATCCTCCTTTGTGGGGATTCTTATTCAGTTAGTAGCGTCCCTATGTTGGACACGACTTAAAGGTTATTCGTATAGGTTGCTTATAGCTAAATTTCTCGCTTTTAGCCTATTGGATTGTTATTGTTTCCCTTGGGGATATTGTGGCTAGTTGCAAAAATGTGGTATATGCCTTGAAGGGGAGTGTTCTGCCTACGAGGCTATATTATTGCCTAAGAGGGCTATGTGACTGCCTACGAGGCTAGGAGATATTGTGTGTTATTTGTACCTCCCGAGCTTATGGGGTCTTGGTTAGGTTGTTGTTTTATTATTTTTGAGATGTTTAGATTTAGGAGAGCAGGTCTATACACTTATCTTATCCTTGAATTATTTATCAAATTACTCCAAGTATATTAGGATACCTACTCATAGTCTATTTCCTTTCATACCGGTACATTATTTTGTACTGATTCCCCATTGCCTGGGGGTACTGTATTCATGCCTGTAGGTCCCTACAGACGACCCAGTAGATCTCCTGGGAAGCAGAATTGATTTCTATCCGGTTGGCTAGCTCCTTTCCTCCGAAGCTTCCAGAGTTGGGAGGTTTGTTAGCTTTTGTTATATATATATATATATATATATATATATATATATATATTATGGGTAGGATGGGGACCTGTCCCACCAATCTTTACTACTCTTACAGTCTTGCAAACTAGTGTGTGGGGTGTATAGCTATGTTATGGCCATGCTGGCCTAGTTTGTTGGTTTGCTGAAGCTTGTTGGCTGTTTGATGTATTGTCTTGATATATACTGACTTTCAATATCTGTATAGAGATCTTGGTGGCCTCGACGACCCAATCAGGATTTCTGTGCTAGTTGGCTATTTCTTTATTTGAACTCTTGGGAGTAGTTGTTTCATTTATAGATCTGTTGACAGGGGCCTTGCCGATCGATGACTTAATTTTAAGCCGAGATATATTTATTTGTTTTCTTGATTGTGTGTGGATTCCATGTGTTAGTAGCCAATGGTTCAACATGGTCAGCTTAAGCCTGATATTTGGCATTAGGAGCCAGTTGCGCCACTTGAGTTTGGGGCGTGACATAATCTGTCCAAGATCACCTTTGCAGAGTTGTTGAATGCTTTGCAAGCTCAAGAACAACAAAGGGTCATGAGAGAAGAAAAAATACCAAGGGAGCATTGTTTGTCAAGCTTCAAGATGGAGGCAAAAATAGAAATAATAAGAATGGTGAAGACATTTCAGCAAGTACTACCAGATGAAAAATTGGACACTAAAAGAAGAGTTATCTTCCTTGTAAGTAATGAGTTAGAGATTTTGACTCATTTAGGGCTTAATTTTTTGAGTTTTAGTGTCCTCTATGCCTATTTTGTGCTCTAAACTGATGTTTAAATGCTAATTTGCAGCAATGAAGGCAAAATAACAATGCAAGGACATTACCGGATAAAAAGGAGAGAAGAAAACTGTAAAAGCTAAAGAAAACCAAGGCTGATGCTCACCAAAGCCACTCGGTGAATCGCCGAGTGGCTCTTCAGATTGCCAAAATTTACAGCAGGCTTGCCCATGGAGAAAGCCAACTTGGATACTGTTTCAGTCTTGGCTCAGGAATGTTTTTGTGGTGCTCAAAGAAACAGGACACTACTGCTCAATTCACTGTAGAGGCAGAATTTATGGCTACAACAACAGCAGTGAATCAAGCGTTATGGTTGAGGAAAATATTTGTTGATCTACATATGAATCAGAAAAAGGGAATTGAAGTATTTGTGGACAACCAATTTGTGATAGCAATTTCTCATAATCCTGTATTTCATGGAAAAAAACACTTCAACATCAAGCTTTTCTTCTTGAGGGAAGTGCAAAAAAATGGTGACGTGATTCTGCTCTGTTGCAAAACTGAGGAGCAGTTGGCTGATATCTTCACCAAACCATTATCAGGCAATAAATTTCAACTTCTCAAGCAAAAAATTGGAGTTTGAAGCTCTTAAAGCAGGGAAGAGTGTTAGAAATATGCATAAGAACTGTCCAAGTTATCTATATTGTAGGGTAGTTATTTACATTTTAGCAATTAATTAGTTTCTATCTTATCCCTAATCCTTAGGAGTTGGTTTCTTTATTTCAGTTGGCTTATAAACTCTATAAACTAGTCTGGATTTATAATGAAGTATGTAGTTTTTCTTTCATTAATATTTCTTTACTGGTTTATCAAACTTATGTTTCCACTTGTTCAATAAAAAGAGAAACAAAACTTTTATGTTCTTCCTTCTCCGTAAACAAACAAAAGGGCAATCATGGACTCGTTGGTAAAATATGTTTTCAGATCAAGAGATAAATAATGAAAGAAGATGAATTTTAAAATGGATAAGATTTGGGAGTGAAATAATTGTACGGAACAAAACTTACGGTGTCACGATTCGAAACTACCCCTAGTCGTAA
This sequence comes from Solanum acaule, assembly GCA_036250505.1. Taxonomy (NCBI): domain Eukaryota; kingdom Viridiplantae; phylum Streptophyta; class Magnoliopsida; order Solanales; family Solanaceae; genus Solanum; species Solanum acaule. The sequence continues at coordinate 23,248 of JAJOOR010008977.1, forward strand.
AATAGTGTGCTTTATAAGTGACCCCAAGCTAACTCATTTTTTAGCATGACACTAAGATTCATATAGACAATAACTGAAGATAACTGATGCAGAAGCTAAATTAAGATGAATGAGCAAGAATGTGAAATTGGGGTTGTCACCATTGCCCAATAATAGTAGCACATGTATTTCCAGGTAATGCATTGATGACACTTTTCCAGCATCGCCTGGATAGAAATACTCTATGAATTGCATTTACATGTTAAAAAGACTGTCTGGGACAAAACATGGGTACATCCTAACATTGGAAAACTGATGTAGTTGGCAGATATCATGATAGTTCAGTTAGAAAGGAAAGATAGTTGAGCCCGTCCATGATCGGTTGACCTAATTTTTTTCTTGATAAGGTAAATGATTTTATTAACAATTGGGGAAACCCAATGTACAAGCCGTATACCAAAAGTTATAGAACCTACACAAAAATATGGTTCTCAGCAAAAGACATCCCATCCTCTATACAAATATGGACCTCATGAGTTTACGATAGGTTAACCTCCTCTCAAAGAGGAAAATGAAGAAAAATAAGTGTTTATTATTTTAGTGTGTCAAGTGCATTATATATTATGTGTTCTTTATTACATATGGGAACACTCTTAAAGAGACCTCTCAAAGTTGTTTTCTAAAACACTCTCCTCTTTTACCTTGTCTTTAGAACTGGGAAAAGATCCACCTGAATGGGCAAGGAAAATATTGGCACACTCGATTAGTAAGGAAGTTTACTAGGGATATACATCAGGACCAACCAAGGTAAAGAGTTCTAGCTCTATGTCTGGTATCATTATGAAACAATGTCGGTGTTGTAATGATGATTTTGATGATTCAAAAATCTACTCAAGGGATCTTGTACTTGTAATAAACTTTTCCCAAACTCAACAACACAACTATATATTTACAACTACCAACCAATGAGAGACCTACATCTCATGACTTGTTTTGGGTCATGACAAGTTTGAATTGTGATTAGTTATGATTGGTGAGGTAAGGTAATTATATATAGTTGGGTTGTTGACTTTTGGTAAAATTATATTACAAGTATAAGATCCCTTCAGTAGGTTTGTGAATCATCAAAATCATCATTACAACACTAACATTGTTTCATAATGATATCAGACACAGAGCTAGAACCATATTTTTGTGTAGAATCTATAACTTCTGGTATACGGCTTGTATATTGGGTTTCCAAAATTGTTAATCAAATTATTTACCTTATTAGAAAAAAATAGGTCAACCGATCATGGACGGGCTGCTCAACTATCTTTCCTTTTGAACTGAACTATCATAATATTTGCTAACTGCATCAGTTTTCAATGTCAGGATGTACCCATGTTCTGTCCCAGACAATCCTTTTAACATCTAAATGTGATTCAGAGAGTATTTCTATCCAGGAGATGCTAGAAGAGTGTCATCAATGCAGTACCTAGAAATATATATGCTGGTGTTATTGGGCAATGGCGACAACACGAATTTCACATTCTTTCTCATTCATCTCAATTTAGTTTCTACATCAGTTATCTTCAATTATTGTCTATATGAATCTTAGTGTCATTCCAGACAATGAGTTAGCTTGGGTTTACTTATGAAGTGCATTGTGTTACGATTAGGGGTAGTCTCGATCATGATACCATAAGTTTTGTTCCTTACAATTATGTCATTCCCAAATCTTATCCACTTTAAAATTCATCTTCTTTCATTATTTGTCTCTTGATCTTAGTACGTATTTTACCGATGAGTCCACGATTGCCTTTTTGCTAGTTTACAGAGAAGGAAGAACATAAAAATTTTGTTTCTCTTGTTATTGAACAAGTGGGGAAATCAATTTGATAAATCAGTAAAGAAATATTAGTGAAAGCAAAACTACATACTTCATTATATATCCAGACTATTTTATAAAGTTTACAAGTCAACTGAAATAAAGAAACCAACTCCGAAGGATTAGGGATAAGATAGAAACTAATTGATTACTAAACAGTAAATAACTCCCTTACAATACAGATAACTTGGACCGCTACAGTTCTTAAACATATTTCTAACACTCCTCCCTGCTTTAAGAGGTGAAAACTCCAAGTGTTTCACTAGATATCATGTTGATCACTAGCCATTACAGACCATGTTGGTGTTTATGTTGCTCTAGTTCTGACCATATGTGCAATAGAGTGAAAGATGTAAGATACCAATTGTATCACCGAGATACCAATTCGATTCAAGTAATAGCACGAAAGAAAGAAGGAATAGAGTTTTCCTAAAGTCCTATTGCCTCTACTAGGCATGTCCTTGTGTGATGAGATCACCGAACCTAAAGCTCTGATATCAAATTTTGCACGACCCAAAATGAGTCATGAGTGGCACCCTCACTTAACCTCCTAGGTGGGCGAACCAATGAATTCAAACCCTAACTTATATTAATTATTCAACTTACAAAATATAACCATAATGTGGAAGGTCAAATCTTATTAATGTAAGGAACACAAATCCACTAGAGTCTATTATATATTATTCCCAAAACCTGAAAGTCATCACATCAAGGACATCTCATCCCCAAACACTAAGTCTAAGAGTATCAAAGAAATCATAATTAATGAATAAAATAGTTTGTGTCCGAAAAATATGGACATTATGCCATGACCGAGAGAATCCAACACAGCCTAGAAGGAATAGCTCACCTTGGAATCCAATTTGTAGGAGACCGGCTAGAGCTGAGTGTGAGTCAAAGTCGCTGGTACACTCGCTGCACACCACAAAAGAAAAACGACGGAAACAAGTAGGGGTCCCTGTACTGAGTAGACATCATCGGCCGACTCAAAATAGAAACAAACATGCATAAAGTAATAGCATGAAATCAATTGTAGCACTTAGAAGTTGGCAAACAACAAACAACAGGAGCAAGTGACAATAGTAATGAAGCAAGTATGTAATTAGTCAACAATATCAAGAACACACATGGGAACGTAGGCCTCCACACCACGCTCTTTTGGGAAGTGGGTTCTTTGAGATTGAGTACATTAAGTTCTTTTAATATGTTTTTATTTAATGTTATCGTGCCAGAATGTGACACCCGATCAACTAATATCGTGCTGGCTCATGGCACCCGATCCAAATATATTGTACCTACTCGTGGCACCCGATCCAAATATATTGTGCCGGCTAGTGGCACCCGATCCAATAATGTAGTTAATTCATCATTCTTTATCATCACTTTCTACTTCATTAACAATATTTCATCAAGCCTTCTTAATGCATCACTTTGATAGAGAAAGTTTAAGATTATAGATTTCGTGGTCTTGGGATTATAGACCAATTACAACAATATGAAAATCATCCAAACCACAAAAATTAAGTACATAGGAAATTTCACAACATAACTCAATGACTATTAATACTTATTAAGAGTCTCTCTATCATATAGAACAAACCATAATTTACCTCCACCGAAGAACCGAAGTCAAGCAATCGAATTCACCAAAGCTTCTATTTCCCTCGATGCCTCAGAACATTTCCAATCTATCAAGTATACATAATTCATAAGTTAACAATAGAAGCTATGGTATTCAAATAATACAATACACCTAATATTTGGTTACCTATCTCAATATATCAAAACTTAATCATAATATGATAAATATAATAAAGTAAAGAACGGAGCCACATGTTACAGTTAGCCGTGGCATTGTTGTATAGGAATAATGGTTGCAAAATTATATTGATAAAGTTCCTAATTACCACGTACATGGATTCAAGAGATAATCCTAGTGTTGTGGCTAGAGAATAAGATAAAAATGGTACATGATTATGAGGAACAAAAAAGGGAAATCACTAGAACATATGTGGAAAAACCATAAACTTTGATGAAGGCCATTTTTTAAGGCTTAATACATCAATAGTCATTTAAATTTGTCGGTAAATTTTATTTAGATATTCAAACTACAGTTTGTTTCAATTGAATACTTGAATAGGATAAAGTATTCCTATTATACACTTTCGAATCTAGTATTAAAACATTTTTTACTCGTGGTCTGTAATATCTGTTACGTAGATACGTCAATTAACTATTTATTTTGTCCAATTTTTTAAAACAAACATGAATTTTAAATTAAATATTTAAATTTGACTTCCAAAATTACATGATCAAACGTGTACTTAAACTTCTCTCTAAATCTTTTTAACAAATGTTTGACTTGTTTCATAATAATACATTTCTTAATTACACTATAGGAGTAACTACATTTATTATATACTTTGATTTAGTTTTAAAAGTGAGTCTAAATAACAAGAAGAAAATTGTACATGATTATGAGAAATAATAAAAGGGAAATCGATCACTATTCACTTGTTGGCAATACGTGGAAAAACTTTAAACATATTTAGATCACAGTTTGTTTCAATTGAGTATTTAAATACATAATAAAATATTTTTATCTGACACTTTTGATTTAAATTAATTTTCTTAATCATATTTAAGAAATCTCAATTCACAAAATTTAATAAAGAGAAATTATCTATAGAGAAACACTTTAAATGTGTTGATCTCTCCAAACTAGAATAAATTGACTTCAAATTACCTGGCCAAACGTGTACCTACTAGAATTCTCTAAATCTTTTTAACAAATGTTTGATTTGTTTCATAATAGTACATTTCTTAATTACATTATTATAGAAATGAAATACATTTATAACTCTACTTATCATATCCTTTGGTTTAATTTTAGAAATGAGCCTAAATAAGAAGAATACAAATTGTACATGATTATCTATATCTATATCTATATCTATACTACCTTGAAAGCATGAACTCCCTAATATGAATGTTAAATTACTATGATACCCCCAACTTAAAACACCCAATATATTATATATTCTATATTTAATATTGTATTTATATACACTATATTATATTAAAAGCATACACCTTTTCACATTAATGGGTAGTGACTTTTCCGAAAGATTGTGACTTTTTTTAATAGAGTTGGACTTTTTCAATGAGTTATGACATTTCCGAAAAGTTATGATTTTTCTGAAGGGTTGTGACTTATCTGAAAAGACACGATAAGCATATTTTCATACTATCCTTTGTTGTCTATAAATAAAGGGGGTTTCTCACACTTTTAAACTACGAATTTTGTAAGTTTTCTATTCTTCTACTTATAGCAAGGAAGATTGTGAGAGTTGTTCGATTATGCAATTACAATATTTTTTTGTGGGTAAATTAGATAGATCAATAAAAATTGATGCAACAAGGAGAATGACAACTTCAAACGAAAAGAGTATCGTGATAATTAATATGCACTCATTTTCATAGCCATAAAGTATATTTTTGAAGCAACTCTTACTTGACAAGAAGTTTAATGATTTTCGGTTGCACAAACTACAACTTCGTGTTCAGAATCTGAAAAGTCTCAAAATATTGGAGAAAAGGTATTTGATCAAAAACTTGTTTGAAGAATCCAAACTACATTTAATAAGTACAATTTCGGTTTCAATTTATTTGCTGTACTTTTATTTTTATTCAGTTTAATATAGAATGTTCTTTTTTTTGGGGGTGAGGACGCATCTTTAAGACCACAAAGTTAACAGACATTTTTATATATTCTACATAGGATCCTTAAATTAAAAGTCTTCTTTATTTTTTAAATTTCATATCAAATTAAAATTAGACCAATCTATATCTATCTTCTTCTTTTTTATCTATACTACCTTAAAAGAATAAACTAATAACTTAAATGTTAAATTATTATAATACCCCCAACTTAAAACACCAAATGTAGTATATCTTCTATATTTTATATTGTATTATATTTGTTTATGTGTATTATATTATATTATATTAAAGGCAGACAACTTTTCATATTGAAGGGTTGTGACATTTTCGAAGAGTTATAACTTTTCTGATGAGTTGTGACCTTTTTGAAGGGTTGTCACTTTTCTATAGGGTTGTGACTTTTCTGAAGAGTTGTGACTTTTCCGAAGAGTTATGACTTTTTCGATGACCTTTGACCTTTCTGAAGGGTTGTGACTTTTCTAAAGAGTTGTGACTTCTTTTTGATAAGGCACCACAAGCAGTTTTTCGAACACTACCCTTTGTTGGCTAAAAAGAGGGGCTTCATCAAATTTTTAAACTAAATTTAAAAAAATATAATAATAATTATTATTCTTCTTAAAACACTCAATTTAGTATATCTTCTATATTTCTATGATAAGAAACAATATGCACATATTAATACTACACATTTTAAACTATAAATGGAGGGGTTTTCTCACATTTTTAAACTACGGTTTTTTATGTTTTCTATTCTTCTCTTCTTAAAACCTCAAGTTTGATTTACAAACGTTGACAATCTCAAAGTTCAGTAAAATTAGAACACTCCATAATATGAATGTTAAATTAACCTAATACTCCAGCTAAAACATCCAATTTAGTATATCTTCTGTATTTTATATCAATATTTTTTTATATTATGTTATATTAAAAGTAAAAACACCTACAAAACAATAATAACAAAGTAATGTACTATGGGGAAGTGAGTAGAATGTTTATTTAAGAGGTGTAACTAAGAGATTTTTAGAGTGACTAATTTTTTAGTTAGCAATATTCATATTATTTTTAAAAATAGTGTGGTGCATGATTTGATTTTCACGTGCAACGCATGTGCATCAAAACTAGTTATAAACAAAAAAAGGGAAATTGATCGCTTAGCTTGTTGAACACATGTGGAAAAACTATAAATGTGTTGATCTGTCCAAACTAGAATAGGATCTTAGCTCTTTTCACGAATCCGCAGCAAGAAGATGCAGATATTTACATGAAGAATAAGCTCTTAGATGTAGCATTAAATATCCACTCTTGTTAAGCTTATTTTCACTCATAAATATAAAATATTTCCCCCTCTCTCACTCTAAAAAAGGGGGGGAAATACCAAAACTCAATTCAACAAGAAATCGTTTGAGTGTGAGAGGGGAAATATTTTATATTTGTGAGTGAAAATAAACTTAACAAGAATGTATATTTATACTAGTTTGGAGAGATAGCACATTTATAGTTTTTCCACATATGTTGAACAAGTGATCAATTTCCTTTTTTGTTTATCATAATCATTAGGGTTGTTCACGGTTTGGATAAAAATCGATCCAAACCAAAAAATTGAACCAACCCGATTGAATAAATCAATTTTATTTCAGCTTTGGTTTGATTTGATTTTAGATTTTTGAAATCGATAATATTTGGTTTGGTTTTGGTTTTGTTAAAAAAAATGAAGAAATAATTGAACCGAAGCGATAAATTATATACATATATTTTATTATTATACATGCATAATATATTATTTATATAAACAATTTTAAATATCTTATATTATATATTTTCATCAAAATTTATTTATAATTTTTATGAAAGCAAAAACATCCAAAACGAGAACATTTATCTATTGGTTTCATGTATATAAGTGTCTGATAATTTTTTGTGGGACTAAGAATATCAATGCCTCTTCCTTCTAGGCCAAAATGGTGAATTTTGAAGTTTTATTCATAGTAAATTCAGTGATTGAAAGTTATGAAATGTTAGTCGTTCTAACTATTTTTTGTTTTGAATGAATTATTGTCTTTTTTCTCTCTTTTGAATGAATCTTTTAAAAAAAAAAAAGAAATTTGTATGGTTAATAACCGAATCAAACCAAAACAAAACCGATAACAATCAAAACAATAAATGTATATTATATTTGGTTTGATTTGGTTTTGATAATTCAAAAACCAATTAAATTGGTTTCGTTTTGATTTTGATCAATAATCGAGCCAAACCGACCCGTGAACACCCCTAGTCATGGTCGTTCCCAAACCAGTTCAAATAGATGAAGTTGTTAATAGAACTCATGTGTTTTTCTCCTAACATAGTATTACATGATATTGAATCACACAATCTCTTAGAAGGAAAGGATATTGATTTAGAAGGTAGCATAATAGAATCAGATATTTCTGAGGAATTTCAAGATACTCTTCCTATTGAAGTAGATGTCTCTCGTAGGCTTTTGAAAAGTTCAAGAAGAGGGAATAGAAAAGGAAATGGGAATAATAATCCGTCAATCAGACTTTAGCGTAAATCAATTTATAAGAGAAAAAGCTTTAATATAGAATATCATATTTGTGAAGTCCCAAAAAGCCTTTTTAGAGGGTGCAGATGCTACACAATATTCATAAAAAAATAATTATTGGTTTACTGGAGGAGCCTTTTTCAGAATTCAAGGCACATTAATAAATACACAAGAAGATTGAAGATGCCACTAGGGATATCTACTTGCAATGACAAAACCTAGTTTTTTTTCTTATAAATTCAAATTTTGATTCTACAATGATCAAAGATTCTGAACAACTTACTTTATTGTTAAAGAATCACAGTCATACACAGAATTTCTTTGCCACTTTAGTATATTCAAAATGTAGTGTAGAAGAAAGAATAATGTTTTGGGAAGATATGTATCAACTGGCAGAAGGAATGGACAACCCCTGATTAATTGGGGGATTCTAATGTACTTCTAAATTCGGAGGAGAAAATTGGAGGCTTACTTGCGCTTGACTCTGAACATGAAGATTTTGAAAATTGCATTTCTTCTTGTGACTTAGCAAAAGTACAATTCAAAGGAAGTCGATTTACATGGTGGAATGATGGTATGGGAATGATTGCATATTTGGAAGGCTGGATAGAGTGATCACTAATAAGGGGTTGCAAGGATGATTTGATCACCTGGAGGTGGAACATTTAGTAAGAATTAATTCAGATCATGGTCTTATGTTCTCAACTCTTGAAGCAAGGGGGAAAGGCATAAGAAACCTTTCAAATTTCTTAAATTCTAGACTAAGAATGAATCTTTCATTGATGTAGTTAGACAGAACCAGAAGATTTGGGAGTAGTATTGAAAATCGAGTTAGGTAAGGGCTTAGATAACCCAAACCCCATAATTGGGCTTCTAGCGTATGATAGGATCATGTCATTGATTCGGGTAACTCATCATAAAGCCCCTGGTAAGGGCCTAGATATGGTATCCATTAGTTCAGTTAGTCTTTTACCCTGACAAAGTATTGGATGAATCTGGCAACGTGGGCAAGACATTGTTTCATCATGAGGCTCATACTGATGGTTTGTCAGTTAGAGAAACTTCCCAAGAAAAGTAAAGTATATTATTTTAGCATTTGATATCATTGCATATATCTAAGTTGTAAAGCTTTATTGTTTTCAATGCATTGTCATGCTTTAGTTTACACAGTTATCCAATATTCATAGTTTCTCTGAGTTGTTCCTCAGGTATGTATGTTCATTCTAACCAGTGTTTCATTCAGATATTTTACATATTGTACATTTTATGTACTAACGCCATTCGGCATTGCATCTTCTAATGATACAAATACATGAACTCAGGATCGATAGCACGCTTCACTAAGATCCTCTCCATTAGATTTTGGTGAGACCTCCCTCATTTCAGAGGGCTCTAGTTCAGTTATTTATTTCATTATTTAGTAGACATTCTAATTTATTATTTAGATAGTCGTGTATCTTGTCCTGGAACCTATCTTAGTTCAGTAGAGGCTACATAGACAAGTTAGTGAGTCAGTTAAATCTTGATCTTCAGATGTTTTAAACATTATTATTATGATGATTCATACTTATGTTTCATACTTTTCATAAAACATGTTCTGAGGTGTGAATATTTATCACTTTTTAAAGTTTTCGCATAAGTGTTTAGCATTCCGTTCAGTAGTAAGTTAGGCCAAGGGTTCACTTGGGACCAGTAATAATTTCCGACTGTCAGCCATACCCAGAGTATAGGCTCGGGATGTGACACAACTGGTTGATGATCTAAAGTTTCCGTTTGTTCAAAAAGACATGCAGAGGAGTACCAGATCTAAACATAACCTCACAAAAATAAGTAATATTTTTGTAAATTTGAGTATTGGTGGTGGTATAAAAAAAAATTGGATTTCAATCCATAGAGTTCAGATCTATAAAAGGAAAATTGATTTTACCTGAGGTTTCCTTTCCATCATCCCAATCCTAAGCTTCTGAGATCAAGAAGATCGATCTTTGTGGCAAACATATCCATGGATAAGAATCAATGCAAAAAAGTTAACTTATAAGACTAGATCTAAGTATTTCAAGAGAGTGAAGATCAAGGTTCGATAAAGACACAAATATTTAGCTTGGAAGATGTTGTTGAAACAATGTCACCTCATAAAACCTATCTACGACTTGTTCAATGTAAGATTCTTTATTTATTCGAGGTAGCAGAGCATTGTGGAGGAGTTTGACTGGCTAAAGATGAAGGCGATTGTCGGCGCCTCTTCATCTTCCTCCGATGAATTTTTTGGGGAAGTGTTTCTATTCAACAACTTTACACTTCTAGATATTTCCTTTTCTCTTCAGGTTTTCTTTTCTTTTGTTTTTTCTATTTCCTTTAATGGACTAGGTCTCTTTATTGGGCCAGGTTGTTTACAAATTGTTTTGGAAATAAAAGAGACTTTAAGCCTCAAACCTTTATTTTTTTAAAAGGATAAACTACACTAACTAGCCGCAAATAGAAACTAATTACCATCCTATAGTCCACCCTTAAGTAACTCCCTAAATGTCCATTTGGCGAAAGTTATTACAAAGTAAGTCCCCTTCCTAGCTAGGCCCAATTCACCTTTCTGATACCATCACAATATATATAAAATTGCACAAATAATGAATGATACCTGAGTGTGTGTGTACTATGACGGTATCATTCATTCTTTGTGCAATTTTTTGTTATGTAATAAATTGTTATGGCATCAATAAAGATTTCAGAAGTCCATCATTAAGGATTGATGATTGACTTGTTGAAATAATGGTTGTTCCTCAATCATATCATTTCAAGATCATGGTAATATATGGATATATTGTGGTAGTATTATTCATATACCATTGAATGACATAGAAAACCCTTTATGATACCATCACAGTGTATATATACTGTGATGGTATCATTTAGTATTTGTGCAATTTTCCTGAATATCTAGTTGTTCCTCAATGATACTATAACAATATGTCATATAAGTTATGATATCATTGAGGATTTAGAAGTTTCACATTATGGATTGTGGCAAACATATTCATGGATAAGAATCTATGCAAGAAAGTTAACTTATAAGACTAGATCTAAGTATTTCAAGAGAGTGAAGATGAAGGTTCAGTAAGGATAGAAATACTTAGCTTGGAAGATGTTGTTGAAACAATGTTACCTCATAAAGCCTATCTACAACTTGTTCAATGTAATGTTCTTTATTTATTCGAGGTAGCAGACTGCTATGGAGGAGTTTGATTTGCTAAAGATGAAGGTGATTGTCGGCGCCTCTTCATCTTCTTTCGATGAATTTTTTAGGGAAGTGTTTCTACTCAACAACTTTACACTTCTAGATATTTCCTTTTCTCTGTAGGTTTTCTTTTCATTTGCTTTTTCTATTTCCTTTAATGGACCAGGTCTCTTTATTGGGCCAGGTTGTGTACAAATTTGTTTAGAAATAAAAGAGGCTTTAAACCTCAAACATTTGTTTTTAAAAAAGGATAAACGATACGAACTGGCCACGAATACAAACTAATTACCATCCTATTGTCAACCCATAAATAAATCCCTAAATGTCCATTTGGTCAAAGTTATTACAGAGTATGTCCCCTTCCTACCCAGGCCCAATTCACCTTTCTGATACCATCATTGTGTGTGCACATGTGCACGTGCGTGTGCGCGTGCATGCGTGCGTGCATGTGTGCATGCTATGACGGTATCATTAATTATTTGTGTAATTTTATGTTATGCAATAAATTGTTATGGCATCATTAAAGATTTCAAAAGTCTATCATTAAGGATTGATGATTGACTTGTTGAAATAATGGTTGTTCCTCAATCATATCATTTTAATATCATGGTAATATATGAATATATTGTGGTAGTATTATTCATATACCATTGAATGACATAGAAAACCCTTTATGATATCATCACAGTGTATATATATATTGTGATGGTATCATTTAGTACTATTTGTGTAGTTTTCCTCAATGTCTAGATGTTCCTCAATGATACTATAAAGTATGTCATATAAGTTATGGTATCATTGAGGATTTAGAAGTTTCACATTATGGATTGTGGCAAACTTATTCATGGATAAGAATTTATGGAAGAAAGTTAACTTATAAGACTAGATCTAAGTATTTCAAGAGAGTGAAGATGAAGGTTTAGTAAGGGTAGAAATACTTAGCTTAGAAGATGTTATTGAAACAATGTACCCTCATGAAGCCTATCTACAACTTGTTCAATGTAAGATTCTTTATTTATTCTAGGTAGCAAAGTGTTATGAAGAGTTTGATTGGCTAAAGATGAAGTCGATTGTTGGCGCCTCTTCATCTTCCTCCGATGAATTTTTTAGGGAAGTGTTCTACTCAACAACTTTACACTTCTATATATTTCCTTTTCTCTTTAGGTTTTTTTTTTTTTCTATTTCCTTTATTAATGGACCAGGTCTCTTTATTGGGCCAGATCGTGTACAAATTATTTTGGAAATAAAAGTGGCTTTAAGCCTCAAACATTTGTGTTTTAAAAAGGATAAACTACACTATTTAGTCACAAATACAAACTAATTACCATCCTATAGTCCACCCTTAAGTAACTCGAGAAGAATTGGCATTGGGGACACCTTTATAACTTAATTTACTCTATACCCACTTAATTTATTTTCTAGGGTTGGGCTTTTTAAAAAGGAAAAAGTGTGGGGTCATGGGTCTCTTTGGCCTTTTTAAAACTTGGGGTATATTTGTGAATGTGGGGTCATGGGCTTGTTTATTGTTTTAAAAAATATTATATTCTGATAAAATATTATTTATTGATAAAAATCGAGACACCTTTTCTGAATATTTGTTCCGACGTTTCTTCTTCTCCAAGTGCAAGGGCTTTTCATCTTCCCCATACACTTCTCTTCCTGTCACACCCAGACCGGTGTGATTGGCACCCACACTAAACCTCCGGTGGAAGAACCATTAATACTAATTAACTAACCGACTTTAATTAAAATACTAAGGAAATAAATAGGGAGTTCCCATAAACTCCAACAAAAGTCTAACAACTAACTAAACAATGCGGAAGAAATAACCTAGAACCTGAAAGTCAATGTACCAAAACATCTAAAGTTCAACAAGTCTAAACAAGAAGGGATGCAACCCCAATCTAATGAACTAATCAACTAACTAGAACATAGTCTAAGTCCGGAAATAGTGGACATATACGAAAGAGAACCCATGGCGGCCCGGAAGAATTGGCTCACCCTTGAATTCGAACGATCACTGATCTCCTAAGCGAGGCCTGTCACTAGCCGCTTGAAGATGCCCTGTACTCAACAAAAATAAGAGAAAGTGCAGAATCAGTAAACAATCACAGTGTACTGGTAGGAATACGTGGCTATCCCACTAAGTGTAACATAAGCAAGTCAATACAACATTATAAACACATGCATATATCGAACATATACAATATTATCAACATTTACGAACAACGAACAACTTCACATTTTATATCAAATCATTGGTCCTCTCATGGAACCCAAACCCAAATAGTTAGCATACCGGAACGTGGTACCCGATCCAATGTTTATGCCGGAACGTGGCAACCGATCCCATAGTTATGCCAGAACATGGTAACCGATCCAAGTTACTTATGCCGGAACGTGGCAACCGACCCATTCAACACACCACAATCACAATCACAAGTACATCCTCAAGATCATACATTTAAGTCATGATTTCATGGCAATCATCATTCATCTATCTCATTTACATCAAGTGTGATCAATAATGCAACATTCAAATACATTCAAGTATCATAATGAAGCAAGAACAAACATACATCACACAATCATAGAATCACAACCATCACCTACCTCGAAACAAGCTTCAAACCCTAAGAAACTTGATCCTTCCCTTTCCAAATTCGTTCCGCTTGTTCTTGGTCTACAAACAATCAATATAATACGAGAATCAATAAACAATCACTAATTGATCAAATTACTAACAATTTTATGAACCCTAGATCAAATTCATGATCCCAATTATCCAAATTAGGGTTGTTTGCACCATAGAATCTATAATAAAACCCTCCCCCATCAATATTCACCCATTCTATTACGTTCTACGGATCGAAAAACGGATTCTGGGAGTGAAAAGCTTACCTTTAGCCTCAAGAATGGTGAAAAATGAGTAGGAGTCACCTGGGATTCGTTCCTTAGCTCTAAAAATCTAAAAGTACCAAATAAGGTCGTTTAGGGGTTTATTTACGACTTTAAGTCACGTCTGGCCCTCTACAGCGGCCACCACCCCGCTACAACGGCCTCGCTAAAGCGACCAAAGTCCCCGCTATAGCAGGTTGCACGAAATAGAGAGCTATTTAAAGAATTCCAAAATCCTCATTTCACAACACACCTCTAACCAACGATGCTCAGAAAATACCCTTTATGCTAAGATCAATTTCGAGAGTTCTACTCACCCGAATTCAATTCTGTAAAGTCGTATGGGTTCCTTAATGAGTTATCTATCCACCCATGTAATCATAATCATAAATAAATCACCTGATTGTTACCAGATTTCCCTACACCTTAATGACTCCGATTTCATCCAAATCTGGACAAGGTTGGGAAAATCCAAACACTACGAAAAAGTTTTCCGGCCTCAAATGTTCCCCCGTTGGCATTTCTATAACTATGGAAACAGGTCGTTACACTTCCAGAGTAATCATACGCTACTCTTCCACATACACTTGTCTTGCATTAACTTGTACACTTTTCTCACTTTTCATCGTCCTAAACCCCTCTCAAATCATCATCTATTTTTCTCAATCTTCTACTCCAAGTTCAAATTAAAGCCATCATCTTTGGTAAGTTGAACCTTATGTAATGGTGTTCTTCGATAATTATTGTCCATATTTGGTTGTTTATTTTGTTATGGTAATGTAATGATTTAATAGCCCTTTTTTCTAGATTGTTTTTGTTGATGTTCTTGTTTGGGATGAAGTTTTTTCACTGTATTCAGTGTATTTGTTGTCTCTAATGACATTTTTGTTTTTATCTAAATATTTAGCCCTATTTGGTTGCTTATTTCTTAAAATTATTTTTATGTTTATTTCGCCTATTGATTTTGAAATATTTACTAAACTTTGATTGACTTTAGTGGCATTTCTGTCAATCACATTGTTGATTTCTGTTGGATTTGCTATTTATTTTGCATGTTTTATTTGAGGTTTACTTTATTTATGTTAATAAACTAGTGGTCGATAAATATGTTTTTGCTTGTAGATTATAAAGTATGGCTAAAACTAGAGGTGGAAGCACTAAACCATCTGCTCCTATTGCTTCTAGCATTAAAAAACGAAAGGCTAAAGAAATTTTGAAAACTTGTAAAAAGAAAAGAATTGCAGTCCAAGAACCCGAGTCTAATTCAGAAATGGAAACAATGGCGGAGATTGACAATTACCAGGACAATAGTCCTGATGAAAGTGATAATGTTGAGAGTAGTGAAGGGGAAAGTAATAGCGAGGAGAGTAGTAGAGATGAGGAAGATCCTCTATCCTTGCCAATTTGTGCAAGAGATATCTCTAGTGAGTTGTATGACCTAGCAATGTGATTAGATGAGGTATGATCATTTCCAGCCAAGGTCTCTGTAAGATCAAGGATGACAGTTTATCGTGACTTTGGAAAAATTCTGGTTGAACAAAAACTTTATAAAGAATTTAAGGGTACTTGCTTTGGACATTTGAGGCATATTCCGGATTATTTAAGTTCAATGGATAGATTGTCCATTATATGTTGTTGCGACGGGTGACAAATGACAAAAAAATGCATGAAATTTGGTTTTGTGTGAATGATAAGCATGTATGTTTTGGCTTAATAGAATTTGCATTGATTATGGGGTTGAATTGCTCAGCATACCCCCATCAATCAAAACTGAACAACGTCCTTAGGAAAGGTGAGAATTTTCATTCCAAAGTGACAAGGAACAAGAACATCACTGGTGCAAAGTTGATGAGATTAATCAAGAGTAACAAATTAAATAAGGAGCGGAAATTGAAGTGTTCTTTAGTTTGGTTCGTCCACTCAATGTTGCTTGCCCATGATCAATCTAAGATTGTGGATTCAAACCATATCAAGATGGCAAATGATTTGGATTTCTTCAACAATTATCCATGGGGAAAAGAGTCATTTGATTTAACATTGACCTATTTGAAGAATCAAATTAATATGAGGAAGCAGGGGGAAATGTATAATGAAAAGAAGAGTACATGTTATGCTCTATACGGCTTTCCCTGGGGATTTCTGGTACTTATTATCAACTATTTCATTGATTTATGATACTCTTACTTCATAGACTCTATTTATTTGTTTGTTATTTTATGGATTCCAGGTTTGGATATATGAGGCTTTTCCATATCTTGGAAAGTATGCCGAAAAGTCCTTGGACACTCCACTGCCCATTTCCTGTTTACTCAGATGGTTCACACCAATGTGTGATAATATAGTTGAAGGTGATCCATTTAAGTACAAAGGAAGAAGTACGAAGGTATACATTTATTTGTTATTATCTAACAATATTTTTAAATAAGTGAACATTGTGTGATATTTTTTTATTTTATTTTAGTTTGTGCACTCATACCTTACCCCTACTGTCCGTGAGATGGAGCAGAATTACATGGCAACATTTAAGCCATATACAGATGAAGTGAAGGACGCGGTCATCGATGCCTTGAAGGCCCAATTGAAAGGCATGACCATCCTCACTTCAGGAGTAGAGAGCGCAGACGATGAATATTTGGGTGATCACAATATTGTCCAACCTTGTGTGAATTTTGTTTCTAGTAAACAGAAAAATGTACCGAGTAATTCTAATGATGGGAATTTAGAAAATCTAAGTGAACGTGTTCTATCCCTTGAGCAATCAATGGTGGAAGTTGTTGCCTATGTACGGGAAGAAAGATTGAGGAGAATTGAAAAGAATTAAAAAAACAACAAAAGAAAGGTAAATGAGTGTATATATTTAATGTTAGTGTCAAGTAATTTATTCCTATAATTTTTGTCAAAGTAATACAGTACATGTGGACTTTGCAGTAGTTGATAAAGACCTTGCAGCAGTTGATGAAAACTTTGCTGCAATTGATGAATACTTTACGGATGGAGTTGATGAAGTGGCAGTTGTTGTTGTTGATAAAGTGAAAGGTGATCATGTTGATGAAGTTGCAGTTGATGCAGTTGATGAAGTGGCAGGTGATGTAGTTGATGAAGTGGTATGTGTAGTTGATCTAGTGACAGTTGTTGATGAAGTGGTAATTGATGAAGTGACAGTTGATGTTGTTGATGAAGTGGCGGGTGATGAAGTGGCAGGTGCAGTTGATGATGTGGCAAGTGCAGTTGATCCAGTGGCAGCTGATGTTGTTGATGAAGTGATAGTGACAATTGATGATGTGGCAGGTGATGAAGTGGCAGGTGTAATTGATCCAGTGACAGTTGATATTTTTGATGAAGTGGCACATGATGCAATTGATGAAGTGGCAGAAGAGAAGGAAGAAGAAAAAACAAAGGAGAAGTCAGTAGATGATGAAGAAGAGAAAGAAGAAGATGGTTGTTCTGAAAATTCAGTGGATGTGATGAGTATCGTTATGAAACTCAATGGTGAGATTAATGGTGAAGAGAAAAACAATTGAAGTAGTTTTTGAAGTATTGGCATTTAAAGACAATGGTTTTTGTGGCTCTTAGCATTTTAAGACAATGGTTTTTGAAGTATTGGCATTTTAAGACAATGGTTTTTAAAGTATAGGCATTTTAAGACATTTTGAAGTTTGTGGTTTTACTGTTTTGTGGAGAAAAGTGTACATCTGAAAGATTATAGATGTTTTTGTATATGGTTAATGGTAGTTTTGAGAAACAATTTAACATGTTTTATTATAAAGAGGGGTTTTATGAATCTATGTTTTAATAGTATGTGATTTTTGCTTAACTTCCGTTTCTTACTATTATGGAATAAAATTATTTAGCAGTAAATTATCGATAATAAAGTTGTATGTTTAATACTGTGGATTGCTATCATTGTTGATTTATAACATTATCGATTAAAAATGAAAGATATAAGAGTGCACTAAATTTATTTAGACTACATTATTGTTACACATTTCCAAAAAGCTAACACCAAAAATAAACCACACAATACAGTTTTTAGCCGTTTTTCTTTTTCTTCTGCCAAAATCAACCTTTCTTTTAGTTGATCTCTATCTCTTTCAGTATCTTTTAGCAACACTTTCAAGTGATTCCTCTGCTCTTCGGCTTCTTTTACGAAAGTCATTAGCAGATCCCTATTTTCTTCGGATTCCTGTAGCTTTTTTAATAATTCAAATTTCGCAACGCCTTGAAAATTTGATGGGCTACTCGTTGATGATTCATTTTCAAGCCACCTAAAAAATGAGCATATGTCAATTGCACAATTAAAGAATTGTCGACCTGGATTTGTATCGGTGTGTGACGTCCTCAACGTAGCTGAATTACCACAATGACAATTGTAAGACGTTTTTTCTTTGGATGTTTGAGATGCTTGAGACATTGTAAAAATGGATGTGTTTGAGTTGTTTATGAGGGATAGCCTTCCTTTTATACTAAAAAATAACCAGATGTTACCGTTGAAAAAGTGGAATTTGAACTTTTGTTACCGTTGTAAAATTTGTATATATAAATATTTACTGGTTATCAAAATATATAGACCCTTTGTACAATCGATACATCTCTATGTGCGTGGTGTATGTATGACCAATGAGATTTACACTCTGACATTAGTAAGGTATATTCGGGTTTATATCTATTTTAAAGTATTGTCAATACTTCACCTACTAGAATATGACACTTATATGTAGACCAAAACTAGTAGAATTTAGAAAAGACAACAATTAATTAATAATAAATTATATTTTTGAAATTTATCCAATTAAATGAGCTTAAACAAGTAATATGATCATGTAAGTGTCCACATAAATTGGATGTGGTGATTAGAGATGTAAGAGGAAGAGTTGTGGTTATACAATCAACATCCTTAGAACAATGTTTGAGAAAGCATAAGTATGATGTAAGGATGTAACTTGTTATGTGTTGTTATACAATCAACATCTTTAGACCATAAGCATGTGATCATGTAAGAGTCTACATAAATTGGGGTGGCAATCAACAATGTGTGGTTAAACAAGTGATATCCTCACAACAAACTTATGCTTTCTCAAACATTGTTCTAAGGATGTTGATTGTATAACCACAACTCTTTCTCATACATCTCTAATAACCACACCCAATTTATGTGGACTCTTACATGATTAGATGACTTGTTTAAACTCATTTAATTGGATAAATTTCAAAAATATAATTTATTATTAATTAATTGTTGTCTTTTCTAAATTCTACTAGTTTTGGTCTACATACAAGTGTCAGATTCTAGTAGGTGAAGTATCGACAATGCTTTAATATAGATATAAACCCGAATATACCTTACTAATGTCAGAGTGTAAATCTCATTGGTCATACATACACCAAGCACATAGAGATGCATCAATTGTATAAAGAGTCTATATATTTTGATAACCAGTAAATATTTACATATACAAATTTTACAACGGTAAAAAAAGTTCAAATTGCTACTTTTTCAATGGTAACATCTGATTTTTTGACAATTCTTTAAGGATTTGTTTGGTAGAGTGTATATGCAAATAATTCTTGTGTTAGTTATACTTAGATTATTTCATAAGCATTGTTTGATTTGGTGCAAAAAAAAATAATCACAATTTTAGTACACAAAATTTTGAGTTTTTAGAGGACTTCCTTCTTTAATCATATTCTAATTCATGCATTAAAATCATTGCATTACGAATACCATGAATTTTCATATATTAATAATTTTCATATATTAATAATACACAGCTTAATACACAATGAGTGGACTCGATAATAAACATTAATAGACAGTGTACAAAATGCATGTCATCTTTTGATTGGTCTATATTAGATCAGGAGTAATTACGATAATAGCAATTGACCAATATGCTGGCAGCCAAAAAAAACAGTAGCTTGATTACAAAAACAAATTCAATCAACAAATTCAACCAAGCTTAATTAAGATTTGTTGTTCACACATGTGGTTGTCTTGTGTCTGGTTCTCTTGCAAATTGAACATTTGTTCCTTCTCTTGCTTTTGAAATTCTCACTGACACTTTTGACACGTTTTCTTCCAAGCTTGGTATCGACAAGAGGCGGAAGAATCTTCACATTAAGCAATTCTTCTGGCACACACCATTCCGACTCGAGAGGGACAACATTAATAGAATCTAAATATGCAAGGAGGTACAATTCAACTTTATACAAAGGTGAATAGTACTCATAAATGCTTATACCATACTCATTGCCATGCTTCGATTGCAAAGCGGCCATCGCGTGAGCATAAGGTATCTTGATCAAGTCATATCCCCTACAAGAACATGATTTTTCCAGTAGGTCCACATAGGCAGTAACACCTGCACCGAACACGATAAATTGATTGCCGTCCCCGGTTACGTTCTCCACTTATAAGGAGTTGCCCTCGATCATTTTCTTTCTTGCGATTTTTTTGGCAGAAGGCACCATTTGATTACCCATTGATTTAAGGATATATGCATGCCTCTCCCTAAAAAATTCTCCAAACCTCTTAGCAATCGAATTAAATATTGATGCCACGGGATACTCCCTTTCGTCTATCAACATAGCATTGAGTGACTCGGCGATATTTGTGGTCATCAATCATAACTATTGCCAGGAAAATATGCCCTGCTCCACTTCTCAAAACCAATATCATACTCAAGGACGATGGCTGCCGCGGTACATTTTCTCTTGAATTCTACAAAATGATTGTCAAACTCCTCCAAAGAATAAGCCTTTGCCGCATTGTAGTAAAGATAAAGGTAATCTCCACAATGATGATTTACGCGAATATTTTCACCGAGGTGCCTCATACAATATCTGTGATGAGCATGATTGTAAACGTTCACAATGTCGTTGGCGATGCTCTTCTGTCTATAGAGATAAAGCACAAATCTGGTTCATCGACCACAATCTCCTTGAATTTCTCAAAGAAGAATGTCCAAGATGCATCATTCTCTTTGTCCACGACACAAAAAGCAATTGGATAAACATGATTTTCCGTATCTTGTGTGTCACGACCCGGGAGCACCCCCTAGTCGTAACCGGCGTACTCGACCTCGAAGAGGTCTAATACAAGCCTCTTAGCATTCATTCATCGCATAGACACTAAAACCATAAGGAATTTAAAACTTTCTTTACCAAGAAAACATTG
>JAJOOR010008978.1:0-50029 GCA_036250505.1 Solanum acaule
GAGTATGAAGGTTTAGTGATGTTTTGCTCCGACCTTAGAATTGAAAAAAGTGAAGTTTGAAAGAGCTAGTATAAGATTTCTCCCAAGTGTGGGATAATATGCTTAGATGATAAGGCCTTTGAGTGTCCTTGAAGTTAATGAGTTAGCCTTGATTAATGTTCTCACCTTAAGAGGTGTAGTGAGTTTGAGGAGTCTAGACCCGGGTGTGGTAGACTCATATGAGGCCTTGAGTGATGTTGGTAAGGTTGGTTGTGAGCAAGAGTTGCTTAATGAAGACCTTCCTAGTTTAAAAGTATCGGTATGTTGATGGTTTCTTGTAAGTTGTGAGTGTGTTGATTGAGGTTCCTATGTTATGTCATGATAAGCCTTAGTTGGGTTTACTCCTAAATGGGGGATAGTATGTTGAGTAGTAAGGTTGTTGAGAGTTCCGATAACCTTACCTCTTCCATTATATCCCTATTCAAGCCTAAGACAAAGAGTTCCTTTTTGGATTGTTTCATGTTTTAGGAGTTATGTGTGACATTGTGTTTCCATGTTCTCCTTATATTATGCATGTTATAGTTGGATTCTTGTTTAGTTGAGAAAATGAGTTTTCATGATTTGTGATCCTCATGTTGATGTGCATTTAGTTTGAGTTGTCTATATGTTTCATGATGTTAAATGTTGAACATGTCTAATGTGTTTCTTTTTTGAAGGAGTTGCATAATGTTCTTTTATGAGAAATTTGAATAATGTTCCTAAAGATGTTATGATGAGCATGATGTGATTTGGAGAAGGAAGTTCATCCAATGAAATAAGAAATGTGAAGTTTTAATGCATAATGAGTTTGTAGATGTAGCTCCTACCTTCTTGTTGTGTTTTTAGCTTATTGATGTGGAGTTGATGTTTACTCCTATGTATAGGCATTTAGATTGATGTTGCATGCATGATGGTGGGCTTCTAGTCTTGAGTCGTTACCTCTTATTCCGTTTAAAGTGTCATTCAAGGACGAATGTTCCTAAGTGTAGGATCCTGTAAGGACCCTAAAAACGAACTAGTGAAACTAGAGCTTAACTTGTGTGAGTTTGAGTTTGGTGTGAGTGTGGCTTGAGTTTTAAAGAGGTTTAAGGTTGTCCCGAGCCATGGTTGAGGTGTTTATGGATTAGACG
Source organism: Solanum acaule (assembly GCA_036250505.1). Taxonomy (NCBI): domain Eukaryota; kingdom Viridiplantae; phylum Streptophyta; class Magnoliopsida; order Solanales; family Solanaceae; genus Solanum; species Solanum acaule. The sequence continues at coordinate 1,149 of JAJOOR010008978.1, forward strand.
TCAAGGTATGACCCCCCCAAGGACCACCCAAAGGGTCATTGAGGAGGACCCTAAGTTTAAACCCCAAGACCCCAAGGAACGCATGGGGCAGCCGAAAATTGGGTGACATACGGAAAGGTTCCACTCCCCGTGGATGGCGTCTGTAGGCCATGGCTCCCTAATGCAAGCCACAACCTAAGTTGAAGGAGGGACAGTATGGTCTGTGACCCTATGCACAGACTGTGGATAGGGGTCTCGTGAACTATAGCTGCAATCTATCAAGAGACATGACCAAGTGAAGGGTGAAGTGGTAAATTCACCCTTTGCTTAGTTAAGTGTTTGGACGGTTATTTTGTGTTTATTAGCATATTTTAAGAGTATTAAAACATTAAAAAGCTATTTTAGATTTACTTCTTTAAATTCCCCAAATCAAAATCCCTCCCTCTCAGAATATCTTCTCTCTAGAATTCCATTGAAGACCAAGAGAAAAAGAAGACTTAGGGCTTCAAGAGAAGGGCTATTTGAGTGGATTTTTCATGGATTTCATCCATTAAGGTATGGTGATCCTTTATCTTGGGTTCGTTTTAACCCTAGAGTCAGTTTGAAAATAGTTTTCAAAGTTTTCAAGTTTCTCAAAAAGTTTTACTCAATATCATGGGTTCTTTCATCAAACGTTTTCAAATGCTTTATAATGATAAATTATGATTGTATTAATGTTTAATTGATGATTTATGATGAAAATACTCTATGCACCCATGATTTCTCTCAATTCCTAAATTGTGCTTTTATGAAGTGGGTTTGTTGATTATGAATGAATGTTGATAGATTATGCCTTAATTGCTTTGGGTTATTGAATTGTTTCATCATCTATACCTAATTGTGGTGAATTGTTGGTGAATTTAGGATTTGTGATCATAGCTTTGAAAGGGGAAGTTTGACCTAGTTACTTGTTGTAGTAGAATTGTATTAGAGATGTTGATCCACTGGAAAGGTAGAGGTGTTTAACTACTTTGTGTGTTGTGATCATGGCCTTGAAGGGATAGTGTGAGGAATTGAAGCATTATCATGATGTTGTATATATGAATGTGATATGGAACATGTGGGTGATCTAAAGGAATGAGTTACGATCATGTTTAGAAGTTAACTGTGTTAGGATTGAGTTTTATCTATCCATTAAAACTGATGAATGATGATGATTGAATGTAAAGGGTTTCTATAACGTAATGTTGTATCTTGGATTTTGTAGACTTAGGTGCCCTCTTCTTGATCTTACACTAATGAACAATAATGGGATTCTATTATGAAAGGCTATTCTCATTTTTGTATCTATCATCTATCCAATGAATGTTGGGTTTCAGATGGAAGCCCTCATGTGAGTTGAGGCAGGGTTTCTAATAGCAATCTCTTGATGTTGCATGCATAATGGTGGGCTGCTAGTCTTGAGTCATTACCCCTTATTTCGTTTAAAGTGTCATTCGAGGACGAATGTTCCTAAGTGTGGGATCCTGTAACGACCCTAAAAACGAACTAGTGAAACTAGAGCTTAACTTGTGTGCGTTTGATTTTGGTGTGAGTGTGGATTGAGTTTTGAAGTTGTTTAAGGTTGTCCTGAGCCATGGTTGAGGTGTTTAGGGGTTAGACGTCAAGGTATGACTCCCCCAATGATCATCCTAAGGGTCCTTGAGGAGGACCCTAAGTTTAAACCCCAGGACCCCAAGGAACGCATGGGGCTGCCGAAAATGGGGTGACCTACGGAAGGGGTCCACGCCCCGTGAATGGCGTCCGTAGGCCATGGCTCCCTAATGCAAGCCACAACCTAAGTTGAAGGAGGGACAGTATGGTCTGTGACCCTATGCACGGACTGTGGATAGGGGTCTCGTGAACCATATCTACAATCTGTCAAGAGGCACGACCAAGTGAAAGGTGAAGTGGTAAATTCACCCTTTGCTTAGTTAAGTGTTTGGACGGTTATTTTGTGTTTATTAGCATATTTTAAGAGTATTAAAAAATTAAAAAGCTATTTTAGATTTAATTCTTTAAATTCCCCAAATCAAAATCCCTTCCTCTCAGAATATCTTCTCTCTAGAACTCCATTGAAAACCAAGAGAAAAAGAAGACTTAAGGCTTGAAGAGAAGGGATATTTGAGTGGATTTTTCATGGATTTCATCCATTAAGGTATGGTGATCCTTTATCTTGGGTTCGTTTTAACCCTAGAGTCAGTTTCAAAATAGTTTTCAAAGTTTTCAAGTTTCTCAAAAAGTTTTACTCAATCTCATGGGTTCTTTCATCAAACGTTTTCAAATGATATCTAATGATGAATTATGATTTTATTAATGTTTAATTGATGAATTATGATGAAAATACTCTATACACCCATGATTTCTCTCAGTTCCTAAATTGTGCTTTTATGAAATGGGTTTGTTGATTATGAATGAATGTTGATAGATTACGCCTTAATTGCTTTGGGTTATTGAATTGTATCATCATCTAACCTAATTGTGGTGAATTGTTAGTGAATTGAGGATTTGTGATCATAGCTTTGAAAGGGCAAGTTTGATCTAGTTACTTGTTGTAGTAGAATTGTATTAGAGAGGTTGATCCACTTGAAAGGTAGAGGTGTTTAACTACTTTGTGTGTTGTGATCATGGCCTTGAAGGGATAGTGTGAGGAATTGAAGCATTATCAGTATATATGAATGTGATATGGAACATGTGGGTGATCTAAAGGAATGAGTTATGATTTTGTTTAGAAGTTAACTGTGTTAGGATTGAATTTTATCTATCCATTAACACTGATGAATGATGAAGATTGAATGTGATTCTATAATGTAATGTTGTATCTTGGATTTTGTAGACTTAGGTGCCCTCTTCTTGATTTTACACTAATGAACAATAATGGGATTCTTATATGAAAGGATATTGTCATTTTTGTAACTATCATCTATCCAATGAATGTTGGGCTTCAGATGGAAGCCCTCATGTGAGTTGAGGCAGGGTTTCTAGAAGCAATCTCTTGAGATGGATGCCCTCACGTGAGTTGAGACGGGATGTCTAGTAACAATCTCTTATCCCTTAAAGTAATGAATGTTAAAATACTCTATAAGAATGTAGGCTAAGCCCCGAAAGGATATTGAATGTGATGGAAGCCCTCACATGAGTTGAGATGGGGTTTCTAGTAGCAATCTATTGAGATGGACGCCCTCATGTGAGCTGAGGCGGGGTATCTCGTAGCAATCTCCTTGTCCCTTAACTATGTGCCCACATAGGTCTAGCTAGTGGATCCACTTAAGCTATATACCAGTTTTCCTTAGGCAAGTAGACCAACCCTTACGATGTGGGATAGTTCACCAGATTCCATGATCTAACTCTCGTGGTCGATTTCTTTTAAATGCTTATTCCCATCACGTGAGATATGTATTATGGTTTCTTGAGAGGTCCTACAAAGTATGAGTGGTAGTATGGGATGCCATCCATGCATTGCACGAGTAGGCTTTGAGAGGGTCATAGTGAGTTCTCTAAGTCTTAATGACTATTGTTTGAATGTCCTCCTAAGAAGAAGTTAATGAGAGTGTTGATCTAATGTCTAATGAAGGAAAGTCATCTAAATGATGTTATTGAGTTATGTTGACTCTTATATATGCTTTAATGTAAATAATTGATGCTATACTTTGGTTGTATTATGAGTTAGTTCCTTGTCATGACTTATTGTATATGTATGTGCTATGGCTGAGGTGAATTCAAAGGAGTAGTTAGTGTGAGTCGTAGTAGGGGATGTTACTTGCACATTGCACCGGTTTGACTTAGAGTTGTCTTAGATGTTGGTCTTAATGTGATGAGGTGATTCATGTATTGTTTACGTCCCTTATATGCTTTATTGTGTAAAGGTGGAAAGGATGAATGGTAAGTTCACTTTTGGTGAGTTTATTGTGGTTCCTTGGTGTGGATGGTGTTATGGGACGCTATCTATACATTGCACAATGTATATCATGAGGGTTATTTGAGGTGGAGGCTTAAAGTAGAGGCAATGGGTTATATGGTTGATCATGTTCTAATGTGGATAAATAACTTGTATGTTGGTTGTGACTTATATTATGCCCTCTCTTATCAATGTTGATGAAATTTTACTAAAATAGCACGATTCTCAACTAAATGTCCTTTTTAAGCATGTTTTTGCATAGTCATCATACTTAGTACATCTAATGTGCTAACCACATTCTTCCCCTTTTCTTACGAAAGTGTAGGGTTTGGAGATGTTGGTGTTCTATGCCTGAAAGATAGGTTTCTAAGGTGCTTGATGATGAAGACTTAGTGTGTCCTCATAGTTTCGAGGACAAAACCCATTGTGTTCCTTTATGTCTTTTAGTTTTGTTAAAGCTTTTGTAAGGGCTAAGTCCCTATGTTGTATTCAAAGTATTAGATGGTTTGAGACATAGTGTACAAACACTGGAATGTCTTCCACTTTCTTTTTAATGAAAGTCTTTTCGATAGTAAAGGAATGTTTATTTTAATTATTCTCTATTTTTCCTATGTTCTAATGTTCGAAATTGCTATGAGTCATGTATTAGACCCCTTCGGGGTCGAGTACACTGTGTTACAACTAGGGGGTGCTCTCGGGTCGTGACAAACATGTTTTCAGAGCACAAGATTTTGAAATGGTCTTAGGATGTCTCAAACCACATCTAGTAGAGTCTTTTTCATAATGTGAAGCGCGCCATATTATGAATATGAGGCTATTGGGTTTTTAAAAAGTTTCACTTCTTCATTCTTCAAGTCGTGCCATAGAGTTTAACTCTATAATGTCTTTCCCTTATTCCTTATGTGATGGTCTTTAGAATGTGACCACTTGAAAGGAGTATGCTAGAGGGGTTGAGGGAGAGAAAAGGTTGGTTGTGATGCCAACTATGGCTATGTGACTTGATAGATGTGAGATGGAAGATTGTGATTTTGACTTTAGTGTAATGGGTTGCTTTATGGTTATGTGTGATGTTGGTAGAAGGTTATGATGAGTTTTGAGGTATGTTGAAAGAGTTGATGAACTGTGGTGTTTTTAGGAAGGCCTGGGTGTGATGAGTATGAAGGTTTAGTGATGTTTTGCTCCGACCTTAGAATTGAAAAAAGTGAAGTTTGAAAGAGCTAGTATAAGATTTCTCCCAAGTGTGGGATAATGTGCTTAGATGATACGGCCTTTGAGTGTCCTTGAAGTTAATGAGTTAGCCTTGATTAATGTTCTCACCTTAAGAGGTGTAGTGAGTTTGAGGAGTTTAGACCCGGGTGTGGTAGACTAATATGAGGCCTTGAGTGATGTTGGTAAGGTTGGTTGTGAGCAAGAGTTTCTTAATGAAGACCTTCCTAGTTTAAAAGTATCGGTATCTTGATGGTTTCTTGTAAGTTGTGAGTGTGTTGATTGAGGTTCCTATGTTATGTCATGATAATCCTTAGTTGGGTTTACTCCTAAATGGGGGATAGTATGTTGAGTAGTAAGGTTGTTGAGAGTTCCGATAACCTTACCTCTTCCATTATATCCCTATTCAAGCCTAAGACAAAGAGTTCCTTTTTGGATTGTTTCATGTTTTAGGAGTTATGTGTGACATTGTGTTTCCATGTTCTCCTTATGTTTTAGGAGTTATGTTCTCCTTATATTATGCATGTTGAGTTTGGTGTGAGTGTGTCTTGAGTTTTGAAGTGGTTTAAGGTTGTCTCGAGCCATGTTTGAGGTGTTTAGGGGTTATACGTCAAGGTATGATCCCCCAAGGACCACCCTAAGGGTCCTCGAGGAGGACCCTAAGTCTTAACACCAAGACCCCAAGGAATGCATGGGGCTGCCGAAAATGTGGTGACCTATGGAAGTGGTCCACGCCTCGTGGATGGCGTCCGTAGGTCATGGCTCCCTAATGCATGCCACACCCTAAGTTGACGGAGCGACAGTATGGTCTGTGACCCTATGCATGGACTGTGGATGGGGGTCTCGTGAACTATATCTGCAATCTGTCAAGAGGCACGACCAAGTGAAGGGTGAAGTGGTAAATTCACCCTTTGCTTAGTTAAGTGTTTGGACGGTTATTTTGTGTTTATTAGCATATTTTAAGAGTATTAAAACGTTAACAACCTATTTTAGATTTAATTCTTTAAATTCCCCAAATCAAAATCCCTCCCTCTCAGAATATCTTCTCTTTAGAACTCCATTGAAGACCAAGAGAAAAAGAAGACTTAGGGCTTCAAAAGAAAGGCTATTTGAGTGGACTTTTCAAGGATTTCATCCATTAAGGTATGGTGATCCTTTATCTTGTGTTCGTTTTAACCCTAGAGTCAGTTTCGAAAGAGTTTTCAAAGTTTTCATGTTTTTCAAAAACCCTAAGTTTTACTCAATCTCATTGGTTCTTTCATCAAACGTTTTCAAATGATTTCTAATGATAAATTATGATTGTATTAATGTTTAATTGATGATTTATGATGAAAATACTCTATGCACCCATGATTTCTCTCAATTCCTAAATTGTGCTTTTATGAAGTGGGTTTGTTGATTATGAATGAATATGCCTAAATTGCTTTGGGTTATTGAATTGTATCATCATCTATACCTAATTGTGGTGAATTTAGGATTTGTGATCATAGCCTTGAAAGGGCAAGTTTGACCTAGTTACTTGTTGTAGTAAAATTGTATTAGAGATGTTTATCCACTTGAAAGGTAGAGGTGTTTAACTACTTTGTATGTTGTGATCATGGCCTTGAAGGGATAGTGTGAGGAATTGTACTATTATCATGATGTTGTATATATGAATGTGATAAGGAACATGTGGGTAATCTAAAAGAATGAGTTATGATCTTGTTTAGAAGTTAACTATGTTAGGATTGAATTTTATCTATCCATTAACACTGATGAATGATGAAGATTGAATGTCAAGGGTTTCTATAATGTAATGTTGTATCTTGGATTTTGTAGACTTAGGTGCCCTCTTCTTGATTTTACACTAATGAACAATAATGGTATTCTTATATGAAAGGATATTGTCATTTTTGTATCTGTCATCTATCCAATGAATGTTGGGCTTCAGATAGAAGCCCTCATATGAGTTGAGGCAGGGTTTCTAGAAGCAATCTCTTGAGATGGATGCCCTCACGTGAGTTGAGACGGGGTGTCTAGTAACAATCTCTTATCCCTTAAAGTAATGAATGTTAAAATACTCTATAGGAATGTAGGCTAAGCCCCGAAAGGATATTGAATGTGATGGAAGCCCTCACATGAGTTGAGACGGGGTTTCTAGTAGCAATCTATTGAGATGGACGCCCTCACATGAGCTGAGGCGGGGTATCTCGTAGCAATCTCCTTGTCCCTTAACTATGTTCCCACATAGGTCTAGCTAATGGATCCAATTAAGCTATATACCAGTTTTCCTTAGGCAAGTAGACCAACCCTTACGATGTGGGATAGTTCACCAGGTTCCATGATCTAACTCTCGTGGTCGATTTCTTTTAAATGCTTATTCCCATCACGTGAGATATGTATTATGGTTTCTTGAGAGGTCCTACAAAGTGTGAGTGGTAGTATGGGATGCCATCCATGCATTGCACGAGTAGGCTTTGAGAGGGTCATAGTGAGTTCTCTAAGTCTTAATGACTATTGTTTGAATGTCCTCCTAAGAAGAAGTTAATGAGAGTGTTGATCTAATGTCTAATGAAGGAAAGTCCTCTAAATGATGTTATTGAGTAATGTTGACTCTTATATATGCTTTAATGTAAATAATTGATGCTATATTTTGGTTGTATTATGAGTTACTTCCTTGTCATGACTTATTGTATATGAATGTGCCATGTCTGAGGTGAATTCAAAGGAGTACTTAGTGTGAGTCGTAGTAGGGGATGCTACTTGCACATTGCACAAGTATGACTTAGAGTTGTCTTAGATGTTGGTCTTAATGTGATGAGGTGATTCATGTATTGTTTATGTCCCTTATATGCTTTATTGTGTAATGGTTGAAAGGATGAATGGTAAGTTCACTTTTGGTGAATTTAATGTGGTGCCTTGGTGTGGATGGTGTTATGGGACGCTATCCATACATTGCACAACGTATATCATGAGGTTTATTTGAGATGGAGGCTTAAAGTAGAGGCAATGGGTTACATGGTTGATCATGTTCTAATGTGGATAAATAACTTGTATGTTGTTTGTGACTTATATTATGCCCTTTCTTATCAATGTTCATCAAGTTTTACTAAAATAGCACGATTCTCAACTAAATGTCCTTTTTAAGCATGTTTTTGCATAGTCATCATACTTATTACATCTAATGTACTAACCACATTCTTCCCCTTTTCTTACGAAAGTGTAGGGTTTGGAGATGTTGGTGTTCTATGCCTGAAGGTTAGGTTTCTAAGTTGCTTGATGATGAAGACTTTGTGTGTCCTCATAGTTTCGAGGACAAAACCCATTGTGTTCCTTTATGTCTTTTAGTTTTGTTAAAGCTTTTGTAAGGGCTAAGTCCCTATGTTGTATTCAAAGTATTAGATGGTTTTAGACATAGTGTACAAAGTCTAGAATGTCTTCCACTTTCTATTTAATGAAAGTCTTTTCGATTGTAAAGGAATGTTTGTTTTAATTATTCTCTATTGTTCCAATATTCTTATGTTCGAAATTGCTATGAGTCTTGTATTAGAAACCTTCGAGGTCGAGTATGCCGTGTTACGACTAAGGGGTCCTCTCGGGTCGTGACAAACATGTTTTCAGAGCACAAGATTTTGGAATGGTCTTAGGATGTCTCAAACCACATCTAGTAGTCTTTTTCATAATGTGAAGCGCGCCATATTATGAATATGAGGCTATTGGGTGTTAAAAAAGTTTCACTTCTTCATTCTTCAAGCCGTGCCATAGAGTTTAACTCTATAATGTCTTTCCCTTATTCCTTATGTGATGGTCTTTAGAATGTGACCACTTGAAAGGAGTATGCCAGAGGGGTTGAGGGAGAGAAAAGGTTGGTTGTGATGCCAACTATGGCTATGTGACTTAATAGATGTGAGATGGAAGATTGTGATTTTGACTTTAGTGTATTGGGTTGCTTTATGGATATGTGTGATGTTGGTAGAAGGTTATGATGAGTTTTGAGGTATGTTGAAAGAGTTGATGAAATGTGGTGTTTTTAGGAAGGCCTGGGTGTGATGAGTATGAAGGTTTAGTGATGTTTTGTTTCGACCTTAGAATTGAAAGAAGTGAAGTTTAAAAGAGCTAGTATAAGCTTTCTCTCAAGTGTGGGATAATGTGCTTAGATGATAAGGTCTTTGAGTGTCCTTGAAGTTCATGAGTTAGCCTTGATTGATGTTCTCACCTTAAGAGGTGTAGTGAGTTTGAGGAGTTTAGACCCGGTGTGGTAGACTCATATGAGGCCTTGAGTGATGTTGGTAAGGTTGGTTGTGATCAAGAGTTGCTTCATGAAGACCTTTTTAGTTTAAATGTACCTGTATGTTGATGGGTTCTTGTAAGTTGTGAGGGTATTGATTGAGGTTCCTATGTTATGTCACGATAAGCCTTATTGTGTTTAGTCCTAAGTGGGGAATAGTATGTTGAGTAGTAAGGTTATTGAGTGTTCCGATAACCTTACCTCTTCCTTTATATGCCTATTCAAGCCTAAGACAAAGAGCTCCTTTTTGGCTTGTTTCATGTTTTTGGAGTCATGTGTGACAGTGTGTTTCCATGTTCTCCTTATATTATGCATGTTCTAGTTCGATTCTTGTTTAGTTGAGAGAATGAGTTTTCATGATTTGTGTTCCTCATGTTGATGTGCATTTAGTTTGAGTTGTCTATATGCTTCATGAGGTTAAATGTTGAACATGCCTAACGCATTTTTTTAAGGAGTTGCATTATGTTCTTTTATGAGAAATTTGCAATATGTGCCTAAAGATGTTGTGATGAGGATGATGTGATTTGGAGAAGGAAGTTCCTCTAATGAAATGAGAAATGTGAAGTTTTAATGCATAATGAGTTTGTAGATTTAGTTCCTACCTTCTTATTGTGTTTTGACCTTATTGATGCGGAGTTGATGTTTCCTCCTATGTTTATGCATTTATATTGATGTTGCATGCATGATGGTGGGCTGCTAGTCTTGAGTCGTTACCCTTATTGTGTTTAAAATGTCATTCGAGGACGAATGTTCCTAAGTGGTGGATCATATAACGACCCTAAAAATGAACTAGTTAAACTAGTGCCTAACGTGAGTGCATTTGAGTTTGGTGTGAGTGTGTCTTGATTGTTGAAGTGGTTTAAGGTTGTCCCAAACCAAGGTTGAGGTGTTTAGGGGTCAGACGTCTAGGTACGACCTCCAAAGGACCACCCTAAGGGTCCTTGAGGAGGACCCTAAGTCTAAACCCCAAGACCCAAAGAAAATCAGGGGGCTGCCGAAAATGGGGTGACCTACGAAAGGGGTCCACGCCCCATGGATGGCCTCCGTAAGTCATGGACCCCTAATGCATGACACAACCACAGTTGACGGAGGGACAATACGGTCAGTGATACCATCCACAGACTGTGGATGGGGGTCTCGTGAACCATGTCTCAAATCTGTTAAGAGGCAGGACCAAGTGAAGGGTGAAGTGGTAAAGTCACCCTTTGCTTAGTTAAGTGGTTGGACGGTTATTTTGTGTTTATTAGCATATTTTAAGAGTATTAAAACATTTAAAAGCTATTTTATATTTCATTCTTCAAATTCCCCAAATCTAAACTCCTCCCTATCAAAATATCTTCTCTCTAGAACTCCATTGAAGACCAAGATAAAAAGAAAACTTAGGACTTGAAGAGAAGGGCTATTTGAGTGGATTTTTCATGGATTTCATCCATTAAGGTATGGTGATCCTTTATCTTGGGTTCGATTTAACCTTAGAGTCAGTTTCGAAAGAGTTTTCAAACTTTTCAAGTTTCTCAAAAACCCTAAGTTTTACTCAATCTCATGGGTTTTTTCATCAAACGTATTAAAATGGTTTCTAATGATAAATTATGATTGTATTAATGTTTAATTGATGATTTATGATGAAAATACTCTATGAACCCATGATTTCTCTCAATTCCTAAATTGTGCTTTTATGAAGTGGGTTTGTTGATTATGAATGAATGGTGATAGATTATGCCTAAATTGCTTTGGGTTATTGAATTGTATCATCATGTATACCTAATTGTGGTGAATTGTTGGTGAATTGAGGATTTGTGATCATAGCCTTGAAAGGGGAAGTTTGACCTAGTTACTTGTTGTAGAAGAATTGTATTAGAGATGTTGATCCACTTGAAAGGTGGACGTGTTTAACTACTTTGTATATTGTGATCATGGCCTTGAAGGCATAGTGTGAGCAATTGAAGTGTTATCATGATGTTGTATATATGAATGTGATGTGGAACATGTGGGTGATCTAACGGAATGAGTTATGTTCTTGTTTAGAAGTTAACTGTGTTAGGATTGAATGTTATATCTCCATTAACACTCATGAATGATGATGATTGAATGTGAAGGGTTTCTATAATTTAATGTTGTATCTTGGATTTGGTAGACTTACGTGCGCTCTTCTTGATCTTACGCTAATGAACGATAATAGGATTCTTATATGACAGGCTCTTCTCATCTTTGAATCTATGAGCTATCCAATGAATGTTGGGTTTGAGATGGAAGTCCTCACGTGAGTTGAGGCGGGGTTTCTAGTAGCAATCTCTTGAGTGGATGCCCTCATGTTAGTTGAGGCGGGGTGTCTAGTAACAATCTCTTATCCCTTAAAGTAATGAATGTTAAAATACTCTATGGGGATGTAGGCTAAGTACCGAGAGGAACTGAATGAGATGGATGCCTTCATGTGAGTTGACGTGGGGTTTCTAGTAGCAATCTCTTGAGATGGATTCCCTCACGCGAGTTGAGGCGGGGTATCTAGTAGCAATCTCCTTGTCCCTTAACTATGTGCCCACATAGGTCTAGCTAGTGGATCCACTTAAGCTATATACCAGTTTACCTTAGGCAAGTAGACCAACCCTTATGATGTGGGATAGTACATCAGATTCCATGATCTAGCTCTCATGGCCTTTGTCGGTTAAACGCTTATTCCCATCACGTGAGATGTCTATTATGGTTTCTTTAGAGGTTCTACAAAATGTGGGTACCGTATGGGATGCCATCCATGCATTGCACGAGTAGGCTTTAAGAGGGTCATAGTGAGTTCTCTAAGTCTTAATGACTATTGTCCTCCTAAGAAGAAGTTAATGAGAGTGTTGATCTAATGTCTAATGAAGGAAAGTCGTCTAAATGATGTTGTTAAGTAATGTTGACTCTTTTATGCTTAAATGTAAATGATGCATGCTATACTTTAGTTGTATTATGAGTTACTTCCTTGTCATGACTTATTGTATATGAAAGTGCCATGTCTAGGGTGATTTCAAAGGACTACTTAGTGAGAGTAGTAGTATATGATGCTACTTGCACATTGCACAAGTATGACTTAGAGTTGTCTTAGATGTTGGTCTTAATGTTATGAGGTGATTCATGTATTGTTTATGTCTCTTATATGCTTTATTGTGGAAAGGTGGAAAGGATGAATGGTAAGTTCATTTTTGGTGACCTTAATGTGGTGCCTTTGTCTGGATGGTGGTATGGGATGCTATCCATACATTGAACAAGGTATAGCATGAAGGTTATTTGATGTGGAGGCTTAAAGTAAAAGCAATGGGTTATATTGTTGATCATGTTCTAATGTGGATAAATAACTTGTATGTTGGTTGTGACTTATATTATGCCTCTTTTATCAATGTTCATGATGTTTTACTAAAATAGCACCATTCTCAAGTAAATGTCATTTTTAGGCATGTTTTTGCATTGTCATCATACTTAGTACATCTAATGTGCTAACCCCATTCTTCCCCTTTTCTTACTAAAGTGCAGGGTTTGGAGATGTGGTGTTCTATGCTTGAAGGATAGGTATTTAAGGTGCTTGAAGATGAAGACTTGGTGAGTCCTCATTGTTTCGAGGAAAAAACCCATTGTGTTCCTTTATGTCTTTTAGTTTTGTTAAAGCTTTTGTAAGGGCTAAGTCCCTATGTTGTATTCAAAATATTAGATGGTTTGAGACATAGTGTACAAAGTCTAGAAAGTCTTCCGCTTGCTTTTTAATGGAAGTCTTTTTGATTGTAAAGGAAAGTTTTTTTATTTCTTCTCTATTTTCCCCATGTTCTAATGTTCAAAAATTCTATGAGGCTTGTATTAGACCCTTTTTGGGTCGAGTACGCCGTGTTACGACTAGGGGATGCTCTCGGGTCGTGACACTTCACCTAATGAAACATCACCAACTTGCATCCAGACATAGCAAGAATAGTATCATTACAAACACACGTACCTGTAGGCATCATCGGTCAACACGACTCCCACTGCATAGTATAAGAATCCAGCTAGTAAGGTCATGCATTAGAACACTTGTTTCTCCACCTCCACTCTCTCTTGAAATACCTCCAATATACACTAGTACTTCGACTACTAACAGCCTTCTCAATCAACCTACCTACCACGTACTTGATCATAGCCTAATCGTTCTGACACCTTAGCTAATCCCCAATTACACCTACCAGCATTCTAACTAACCACTCACTTCGTACCATTACTTCCTTGTCACGTTACTCAACCATAGTCACATAGTACCCTACCTCAAACTTCCTTACCACTAAAGCCAAACTCTTTTCCCAAGGTGTAGTCCACCTATGCATATTCCCTCACATACACTACATCTACTTCCCGCCATTACGACACACGAACATCTCTTACTATCCATCTCTCACCCCTTGAACACTTTACCCTTCCACTATACCCAACAAGTTCTCTTAACACACAGAACAATCAATATAAGTCAATACAACAATATACCCACTAAGTGCAACATATATAAGTCATTACCACCATATAATCACATGAATATATTGAACATATACAATATCATCAACATGTACGATTATGTAAATCATTGGTCCCCTCATGGAGCCCAAACCCAAGTAGTTAGCATATCGGAACGCGGTATTCGATGCAATGTTTATGCCGTAACGTGGCAACCGATCCCATAATTATGTCGGAATGTGGCAACCGATCCTAGCTAGTTATGATGGAACGTGCCAATCTATCCACGTTAGTTATGCCGGAACGTGACAACCGATCCAAGTTAGTTATGCCGGAACAGGGCAACCGATCCATACATGACACCACAATCACAATCACAATCACAAGTATATTCTCAAGATCATACGATTAAGTAATTATTCATGGCATCCCCCATTCCCCTATCTTATATTCAACAAGTGTGATCAATAATGCAACATTCATATACATGCAAGTATCATAATGAAGCAAGAACATCGTACATCACACAATCCTATAATCACCACCATCTTCTACAATGGATTTACTTATCACACATATCATGCAAACCCTAATTCGACCATACTAACCTCTAAGTCATCATCTAAGGCTTCTTTCTAGGATTTGAATCATAGATCATTCGGTGAACGAAGGCCTATTCATAAATCCTACCATCGATTTACATATATTACGCAGTAAGCACAGATTTAAACTACACAATTCATAAACCTAGACTTCCTGGCACCAAGCAGTTGAACGGAGTTTTGGTATTTGATTTTTGTGTTCGAAAATTCACAATCCATCGACATCTTCATGCTAGAAATATCACTCTCCCATCTTCCCAACCTTAGAACAACTTTTCTGAGGTTTGTAAGGTGTTTTACGACTTATTTAGGAATTTTAGAAAGATGGAGAAACTAGGATTTCTCAAAATTTACATTCTGCCTCGCCTATCCCGCTCTGGTGCCAACTTACCCCACCCTGGTGCCGCCGCCCTAGTGGCATCTGGCCCGCTATGGCGAGACAATGGCCCAGATTTTCCCAGATTTTTGTTTCTCCCAAATAACGACGATTCGGGTCGTTACAGTAGATACTAGTTTACCCCTCATTCTTCCCTAAACGACTAGTGCACGGGACATCACACGCCCCATTTCAATTCACTTTAAATTAAATACTTGGTCAACTACGTAATCACAACAAATAGAGACTTTTCAGTTTATTGACGTAATAAAAGTACTATCTTTCAAAACTAAGTGAAGAATGCGACAAAACATGAAGAAACGAAAGCACTTTTAAACTACAGTCTCGCCCGCCAGGGCGGGAGCCTTCCCGCTGTGGCCAAGATCACTCACTGAGGCGGGAGATTAGGAGACAGTATAAGGGGGAAGGAGGAATTGTTTCCTCATTTCTCCCCTTTGTCCTCACAACAACTCTCCCAAACTATCTCAATTCCCTAGTTCCGAACTTCAAAATCTAGGTAATTTCTCATCTCTTACACTCTTTATTTCATTACTAGACTAATGATAATTGCATGATGATTAACTGATCGAGAATAGACAGATTATGGGGTAGTTTTTTGAAAATAAACTAGGTTGTTTGATATGCTAGAAACACGTAGCATGGGTACTCCATTTACATCCCCAACGCATTCACAACGTCTTGGGCGTAAGGATTTCGTAAAACTATGGTTAAATCGATACAAAAATGGGTGGAGGAAATTGAAGGGTCCTTTGTTATAAAACACCATTTTAGGCCTCATTTAGAAGTAATTTTACTGAAATAGTTGCTTATTTACCTTTTAGGGTAGTTTATATACTCTGATCTGCTGAAATTTTGTCAAAATCGGAGGTTTTGGGATGAAAAGGCGCTATTATCGCGCTTGGTATTCGTCCTAGATGAAGGCCGCTCTGGCAGCCTTTCATCCTGCTATGGCGGCCTTCATAATCTTGCCAAAGCTGAATTATGGTCGTATTAGCTTGATACGCCAAGCAGTGGCCTGCTTTTTAACACATAATTCCCTTTTTTAGTTTAGCCTTTGCACTGTATATTTCCATCGTGTTATAACTTATATTTTTATCACTTGTAGACTTATCTAAATGGCACGTCAAAATGACGAACATTTAGCCTTCATCTGTTTCCCTGATGTCGCTAGTCAGGAAAGGCATCATGACAACCACAACACCAGATTCTGTTGTGAGAGGGGGTTTGTGTTACTCAAGCTAGTGGAGAAGGTGCGTGTATTTTATGCTCGCCTGATGGAGTTCGGGTGGGCTTCGGTGACTAAGGATCCCCCAGATGCACGCTCTACATGGGTGAGGGAGTTCTACACCATCCAACCTACTATCCGTCGTGATGACTCTTACCCTGTCATCCGTGTCCAGGGAGTCGACATTCCTTTGAATGCCATCGCCATCAATGAAGTAATCGAGTTACTCGAGGTCTCAAATATAGAGAACCATATATTGTATATAACAACTTTATTATAAGGACAGACAACACACAAGTAAAATGGTGGCTAACAATAAAAATACAAGATTCACTAACTACAAAAGACATAACAAGACTGGTATTGAATATATTAACTTTTACATTTACAATTGAAGTAATAAAAAGTGATAAGAATGTCTACTGGGATACAACAGAGGGCATTACTAGCACATATTGGTCACCCGATGCTAAGAGGTGGTTACACTTGGTGACTAGGAGGATCTGCCCGTCGGGCAACCGCATCGACGTGACCTTTGCCCAGGCCTTGGTGGTGGCGTTCGCTATGCAGGGCATCCATCTAAATGTGGGGGAGCATATCATTTCAGAGTGGAAGATGTTCTACCGGGGTAACAAGAAGGCATTGTTTCTCCCTGGTCTTATCACTGCTCTATGTAAGCGAGAGGGAGTACCACCATTCGATGCCATTGAGGTATTTCCTATGGATCCCCCCTTTCACCCTTTTTTGGTTAGACATGGCTCTACTTCTAGGTGCAAGAGAAGGAGGATGGGTATGGTTAATAGCAGTAACGGGGTCGTGGATTCGGACGATGAGGACCCACTCTCAGGTGCACGGGTCGAAGAGGATCTAGAGGATGTCCGAAAGAGGATGCGGAGCACCTATACCGACTTCATTTTGGTTCCACCTAGCACTGTCCTAAAAGTCAAGATGCTCCATAGTCAGCTGCGCCAAGAGAGGAGGAAGGGTGTGGAGAGGGATCGCCTGATGGCCCGAATGTGGAAGACTATTAAGGCCATCTTTTCTTGTGTTGTCCCTGGCAAGGAGATTCCCCGACTCGATTCGAAGGACTACACAAAGTTCTGTATGCTGAATGAGGCCTGGGTTGTTGTGATACCCTAGAGGACCTTGACTCCGACGTGGACACCGCCCAATCTGAGGGTTCCTGATCTGACTAATATTTCGCCATTTTTGGCTTCGTAAAGTTTAAGACAATTATGTTTTTATCTTTCACTTTCCTAAGTTTGGTAGCACATGGATGCTTGTCCTTTAGTTGTTTTATGCAACTCGCACTTTATTGCTAGGTTTATAATCTATACTTTATTGCTGAACACTGAGAGGACTGGCAGGGATTTGTACAGATTCTATTTGGGGTGAAAAATGAATTTAGGGAAAATAGGGGAGACTGGATTGAGGTTCTGCCTCACCCTATCCTGCTATGGTGGAAAAATTCTGCTCTGGCGTTTGGTTATGGCTGGAATAATCCCGCCCCAGCGGCTCCGACGGGACCAGAACCCAGGTAAATAATTTCTAGGTTCTTTTCGTTTTTCTAAAATTTCCCCAAGGTTCCCAGCTTAGCCAAACAATCTAAGATAAATCTCAAAGCTAATCTTAAAGACACATCATCCAACTCGTTCTAATTAATTCAATGTTACACCCACACATCCATAGGATACACCCAAACATTTACAACTTGCATAATTTAAACCAATTGGCCAACACATTTCACATAATAAGGTTCAGACACACATTTATAGTACATGTAATTGCATCATCACATTCAACAAGTTCAATTTTACATTTATAGTTAATTCAATCAACAAGAAGCACACATTCACTGATTCCAAGACACGACGCACAGACAAATTCAATTTATTAGTTAGTTCGTTCCATAGATGACCATAACTAGTCATCCATGCCTTTTTTAGCCCCTAAGGCTAGATACCAATTGGAACCTTCCCAGTTCCAATTAACTTGTTGGTGTCCCTTTAGTCGTATCAACGATGTCTAGTTCATTTCATTTTGCTCTTGTACTAGAAGACCGGTAACCTAGGCTTTGATACAAATTTTCATGACCCAACCCACCAGGCCGTGCGGGCACCCACTCCAACACCTAAGTAGGAGAACCCTCATATTCCAATAGTTAAACATGTGGAAAATTTAAAGAAAACAAAGATAAATATAATAAAATGATTTTAAAAATAATATCCTTAGACACACTTTTTAGTTAAAACTTGTAAAGTAATTTAACAACTCCCAAGGATCTAGTTTAAATCGGTACAAGAGCTACTAAGAGTACAACTGGATGTGTTAATAAAAAGACATAGTTCCCATCATACGGAAGGAAGAATAGAAGATGCTGGAGAATTTCTTCGTCTTCACCTAATGAAAATCACCAACCTGCATCCAGACTAGGTCAAAAGACATAGCAAGAGTAGTATCAGTACAAACACACATACTGGTAGCCATCATCGGTCAACCCGACGCCCACCGTATAATATAAGAAACCAACTAGTAAGGTCATGCAATAAAAAACTCGCTTTTCCACCTCCACTCTCTCTTGAAATACCTCCAATATACACTAGTACTCCGACTACTAACATCCTTCTCAATGTAGACTAGTACTAGTGTCATATAACCCCACACCGAAAGAAGGCATTCTACTTGCCGAAGGTAGAACTAATCATATTTAGCTTCTAAGTGGATCCACTATCTAAGTCCTAAGTTTGGCACATAGTTATGGGATAGGGAGATTGATACTAGAAACCCAACCTATTGCATTAGTGGAGGAGTTCCCATCTCATGAGTTTACTATAGATGACCCAACCTATTGGATTAGCGGAGGGGCCTTTTCCTAATTGTCCATATCCACTCGGTACTAAGCATTATTTCCCATTTATACATAATTATCATTGGATTGTATTTACATGTGTGAAGGCATACTTTACCCTTCGTTCAATACAATTCACTAAATAGCTCATAGATTCATTCAAGTGAGAACTACCTTTCACCTTAGAATAATCATTATAGGGTGAGTAACTTTCACCTCATTATTCATAGTGTTTTCATAAGAATTAGCCTTTCAATCAACACAACAACAACATCACCCTAGACAAATAATACATAAACATGTGTAAGGATAGGGGGGAATTAGTCTTCCAACAACACCTCATTTCACACAATAGTCATAGAATTCTTACCTTCCGAATGAGTTCATAAGTTCGTCAATAACTAGCAACAATCATAAACAACCATGAACAATCCTTCACAATATTCCCCCTTTTTAGGTCAGGAACTAAGTTTCATAATTTCACCTAGGATATACTATTATCAACATGAATAAGACAGGGTTTGATAACCAAATTAACACAACCACAATTCATAGTAGTAATCATATTGCATCAATACCTTAATTGAAATTCATGAAATTGGGGTCATACGGTAGTTCATGGGTTCATGGGGTGTTTTTCTATAAAATCACCACTAAAATGTCAAATCATCCATAATATACATAAAATAGGATAATGAAAACGTTTTTAGGAAGAATCCTTGGCTAGAATGAAAACCCTAGTTTTTGAATCATACACCCATTTTCGAAATTGAGTTGAGAGGGCTTCATGGAGGAAAGTATTCCATGAATCAAGGTTCCCATACTCTTGTTGAAGCTTTCCCACGAAATTTGGAGTGAAAACTTGAAACTTGAACCCTAACCTTGACCTTCTTCTTTGTTCTTCAATGGAGAAACCTCTCAAGAGAGAGAAGAGAAGATTTTGGAATTTATTTGGGAGTTTAAGTTTTAGTTCTTGAAAATATATGAAAGATGACTTAAAACCATATATAAACCAATCCCTAAAATACCCAAAACATCCCCCCATTTAATTGGATGAAATAAGGAAAAGACTTAGAAGACCCTCAATAAATTGACCCCGTCGAGGTTCACGAGCATCCTCACGAGCGGTTGTGAGGACCACGACTCGTGGTGCTTGCCGTGAAGATTGGGGAAGTAGCCCTTTGATGGTGGGATAGGGCTCACCCGCCTAAAGCATCACCACGAGGGGCTCCACGTGTCATGGTCCCTCTCATGATCCTGAGGCAGTGGCCTTGCCACTTGGGACCATTTTCCATTTGCCCAAGTCAGCTCCTCGAGGCCTCCCATGAGCCGTGGTCATAACCACGGGCCGTGGTGATGACCTTAGGAGTTGAGGCAGTAGGTAGGGAATTTGGTGGCCAATTTCCCATAGACAAGGCATGGCCACACCCACCTTCACGAGCCGTGCTGAGGACCACGACTCGTGGTCCTTCTCGTGAAGGTTGAGGCAGTAGCTAATGTATAGGGGAAGCCTTGGCGTCTTGGCCATGGCACTTGCTTCATGGCCTTCACCCCTATACCCTCATTCAAGACGTTCGTCCCACGATTAGGCTCTAGTTTAACTTATCACTTTCCGGAGTGTTCCATTATCTCCCCCTTAGGAACATTCATCCTCGAATGACACTTTAAAACACACTAAGGGGTTAACAATTCAAGACTAGCAGCCCAACATCAATCAACATTACAAACAATGCTCAAAACATAAGAGAAACGTCAATCCACCTCAAGATATAATCAATGCAATCACTAGGAAGTAGGAACTACATCTACAACCCATTATGCACACCATTTCATCATTTTATAGTATTTTAGGAGGAACTACCTTCTCCATGCAACTAGCTCAAAAACAATTAATAAATAAAGAGCCATTTTGCCATATCATCAAAAGTACAACACACAAGTTCATTAATTCACTTCATGAAGTTGAATATGCAACTATTATACTAAAATGCAGCCCAACATGAGGAGTAGATAAACCATGAAAACTCAATACATACTAAACATGAATTCTCAAAAGAACATGCACACATAAGAAAATCATAAGGGAAACTCGTAGTACAATTATTCCAAAACACCAACTCAAGAACTAATTACCTCAAGTAGGGGTAGGAGTAGAAGGAAAATGATGAGGATAGCGGGACTTCATCTCGGCCTCGGCCTCCCAAGTAGTACCCTCAATCAAGTGATTCCTCCATAAGACTTTAACAAAAACAACCTCTTTATCCCTTAACTTCTTAACTTGCCGATCTAAAATATCAACCGGAACTTCTTCATAGGAATGGTTTTCATCAACTCCTAAGCCCTCTAAGGGAATGATAGACACCGGATCACCAATGAACTTCTTGAGCATGGAGACATGGAACACTGGGTGAACTGGAGCCAACTCACTGGGTAAGTCCAATTCATATGCAACCTTTCCCACACGAGTCAAGATTTGGTATGGCCCCACATATCGAGGAGAAAGTTTCCCTTTCTTGCCAAACCTCATCACACCATTCATAGGTGAGAGTTTTACGTAGACCCAATCAACAACCTCGAATTCAAGATCCCTTCTTCTATTGTCGGCATAGGACTTTTGCCAAATTTGAGTCGTCTTCAACTTCTCTCTAATGAGTCAAACTTTTTCAATGGCATCATAAACTAGATCGGGACCAATTAGAGAAAAATCACCTATTTCAAACCAACCCACCAGATATCTACACCTCCTACCATAGAGTGCTTCAAACGGAGCCATGGCAATGCTGGAGTGGTAACTATTGTTGTAGGCAAATTCAATCAATGGAAGATGATCATCGCAATATCCCTTGAAATCAATCACACGCCCTAGACATATCCTCAAAAGTTTGAATGGTCCGTTCCCCTTGACCATCCATCTGAGGGTGGAAAGCGGTACTGAGTTTAACATTGGTACCAAGCCCTCTTTGGAAAGCCTTCAAAAAATGTGAAGTAAACTGAGTACCCCGATCTGATATGATGGATAAAGGAACCCCATATAACTTCACTATTTCATTGTGGTATAACAAATCATAGTCTTCCGCCAAGAAAGAAATCTTGACAGGAAGAAAATGTGCTGATTTTGTTAACCTATCAATAATGACCCAAATTGAATCGTGTCGCCTTCGAGTACGAGGAAGACCCACAACGAAGTCCATATTCACCTGCTCCCACTTCTAAGTTGGAAGATCAATATATTGTAATAAACCTCCCGGTTTTTGGTGTTCGTCTTTGACTTGCTGACAGTTTGGATATTTAGCCATAAAGCCTGCTATATCCTTATTCATGCCATTCCACCAGTAGACCTCCCACATATCGTGGTACATCTTGGTGGCTTCCGAATGAATAGAATATCGCAAACCATGGGCCTCTTTAAAATATGATCTATCAATCCATCAACATTCGAAACACACAATCTACCTTGGTACCTAAGCACCCTATCTCCCCCTTGGGAGAAAGCCTCAACGGACTTGTTGATAATCGATTCTTTCAACTCCATCAAAATAGGATTACGATGTTGCTTAGACTTCACATCAACAACAACAGATGATTCAAAACTATGGTGAATCGTGAATCCACCCTTTGAGGAATCCACTAGTTGGACACCTAAACAGGCCAACCTATGCACATCGCGAACTAGCACTTTCTTCTCATCTTATACATGAGCCACACTACCCATAGTCATTCGACTTAAGTCATCGGAAACTACATTAGCTTTGTCGGGGTGGTAAAGGACACTCATATCATAATATTTAAAAAGTTCCAACCACCTCCTCTATCGGAGATTTAAATCTCTCTGACTAAACACATATTGGAGACTCTTGTGGTCAGTGAACACATCAACATGGACCCCATATAAGTAGTGCCACCAAAATTTTAAGGCAAAAACTACCACCGCCAATTCTAGATCATGGGTCAGGTAATTCTTTTCATGTACCTTGAGTTGCCTCAAAGAATAGGTAATCACCTTGCCATGTTGCATAAGGACACATCCCAAACCTACTCGAGAAGCGTCACAATAAACCACAAACCCATCAGTACCCTCCGGTAGGGTCAACACCGGAGAGGTGGTGAGTCTATCCTTCAACTCCTGGAACTCTTCTCACAAACCTTAGACCACTCAAATTTGGATATCTTTTGAGTCAAGGCTGTTAGCGGAGAAGCAATAGATGAGAAACCTTCAATAAATCTTCTATAATACCCGACCAAGGCCAAAAAATTTGTATTTCAGTGGGACTTAGAGGTCTAGGATAATTCTTAACCGCATCGTTCTTCTTAGGATCAACCTCTATAACCAAGCTTGACAATATATAGCTAAGGAAAGCAACCGACCTTAGCCAAAACTCGCACTTGCTAAACTTAGCATACAATCGTTGGTGTTTAAGAACTTGCAAAACTATCCTCAAATGCTCCATGTGATAATCCTCACTCTTAGAATAGATCAAAATGTCGTTAATAAAAACTATCACGAATGAATCAAGATATTGTCTAAACACCCCATACATAAGATCCATAAAAGCTGTCGGAGCATTTGCTAGACCAAAAGACATCACTAAGAATTCAAAGTGACCATACCTAGTTCGGAAGGCTCTTTTAGGAATATCAACATCTCTCACACTTAGTTGGTGATAGCCCAAACGTAAGTCAATTTTCGAAAAATAACTCGCACCTTGGAGTTGGTCAAATAGATCATCAATCGTAGGGAGCGGGTATTTATTATTTATAGTAACCTTATTCAGCTGGCGATAATCAATGCACATCCTAAGGGACCCATCCTTCTTTTTCACAAATAACACCGGTGCACCCCATGGAGATATACTTGATTGAATAAAACCCTAATCTAGCAAATACTTGAGTAGAGCTTTTAACTCTTTCAATTCAGCCGGGGCCATCCGATAAGGAGGAATAGATATAGGTTATGTATCAGGTAAAAGATCAATCCCAAAGTCTATTTCCCATTTTGGAGGAATACCGGGCAAGTCATTAGGAAAAACCTCAAGAAACTCTCTCACTATGGGAACTGACCCTAAAGGAGGAGTCTCAGACTCAACGTCCTTAACCTTTACAATATGGTAGATACAACCCTTAGAAATCAATTTACAAGCCTTTAAACACGAAATGAATCGACCTCTAGGAATTGAATTTCCCCCCTTCTAATCAAAAACAGGCTCATCAGGAAACTGAAATCTCACTACCCAAGTTCTACAATCAATGCAGGCGAAACAAACATGCAACCAATCTATCCCCAAAATGACATCAAAGTCCAACATATCTAACTTTACCAGATCAACCCAACTGACTCTATAAGGTAAAAAATAGGGTAATTTCTATAGACTCTTTTTGCAACAACTGAGTCACCAACTGGGGTAGAAACTGAAAAAGGTTCCTATAGAGTTTTAGGGAGTACATAAAATTTCATAGCTACCAGAGGTGTAACAAAAGATAAAGTAGCTCCAGTGTCTAACAATGCATAAAAATCAATGGAAAATACTTGCAACATACCAGTAACAACATCCGGGGATCCCTCTTGGTCACTTCGGGAAAGGAGAGCATAAAAGCGACTCTTCTTTGGAGCATCCGAATCAGAATCACTTGGAGGGGCTTGATTTCCCCCTCTTCCCTTGGTCGAATGGGTCGGGAAATATTTTAATTGATGTCCATCTTTTCCACATACATAGCACACACCCACACAGACAAGACATTTTCCCCCATACTTCTTACCACATTTGGCACATGTAGGTCTTTCCACATATGAACCACCTCCACTACCACTCTGTGGCTTTGGAGTAGGCACCTTCTCTTTGTTGACATTAGAAGCACTAGTGGTACCTTGATTAGAAAACCTCTTCTTAAACCTTGTTTTCCTTGAATCTCAAATCTGTCCTTAGACGAATTGCTATCATCTACTCTTGTCCTCTTCACTTCTCTAACAGCCTGCCTGAGCTTTCCTTCTTCAATTTGTTCGGCATGAACCACAATGTGTGAAATGTTCATGCTTGGAATGAGCATTGCCGAACGACCCTCATTTACCACCAAAGGAAATATCCCCATAACAAATTTATTCATCTTGGCCCTCGAGTCTTTCACTAAGGTTGGAGCATGCTTAGACAATTGCGTGAACTTAAGGCCATATTATTTCACAGTCATACCTCTTTGGCAAAGGTTGATGAATTCCTGCATTTTTCTCTCCCTCAATTCTAGTGGGAAAAACCTATCAAGGAAGGATGACTTGAAAGCATCCCAATCAATCGGTCCTTCTCTCACCGTTCTCTCCCCTTTCCACTTTTCATACAAAACCTGAGCTATGTCTTTCAACTGGTAGGCGGCCAAATCCACCTTCTCACGATTTCTTACTCCTATAGCATCAACCACCTTCAACACATCATCTAGAAAGCCTTGTGGATCCTCATCCACTTTGGAGCCATGGAAAGTAGGGGATTCATTTTAGTGAAATCCCTAATCCTGGAAGTGTGTGTTAGCATGCAGATTCGGATGAACTCTTGCATCCCTAGTGATTTGATCCGTCAAAGCCTAGGTTAGGGTCTGGAGAGCCATCCTAATCTGCACATTAGTCATAGCTGCTGCTTCATCAGGCACTCAAGGATTTAGAGGAATTTGGGGAAGATCCCTCTCATTGACATTCTACTCCCGCCCTCTCCTTGTATTAATTTCCTACAAATGCAAGAAAAGGATTAGAAAGGAGGTCATAGAGATAGAATTTTCAAGAACGAATAGAGAGTGATAAAAGAAGGGAGAATTCTTAAGCATCATATAGCATCTCACTCATAAGTGTGGCGCGCTACACTCTCATGAACAAGACACTATTAGACGTGGTTTCATGACACATCAATCCTAGATATTATTCCCAAAAACTTTATGCTCTGATACCAAGCTTGTCACGACCTAGAGTTACCCCCTAGACGTAACATGGTGTAGTTGACACCGAAGGGGTCGTATACAAGCCCTTAGCATAATCATACACATAATGTCATAAGAAATAATGCAGAAATTTTTTAGAACTTTGCTAAATAGAAGTCAGACTTCAAATTCCATATATAAATAGGTTGTGGAAATACTAGACTTGTCTCATTAAAACCATCTAAACATAAGAGTACGAAGTTAGGGATTTAACCCTTTGCATCAATGAAAGTCTTAACATAAGAAAATGCTAATGAATTAAGATTGAAATAAACATCTGGTCCTCGAACTGGAGGACTCACCAAAACATAGGGAATAGTCGACCCAAGCTTTACTTTGAAGAAGGAAGTAGTGAATCAATGCACGGGACCTACACTCATAGTATGAAGAAAGAAGGGTTAGCACAAATATGTACGAAGTATGGAAACATGCATAAAACATTTAAATATGCTACAAAGGACATTTTTCTTGGAAGTATGCATTTATCAAGTTTGGAAAACAATATACATTTTTCAACATAAAAGACAAGCTATAGTTCCAATACGCTCATAACATAGTAACACCAATACCTTAGCAACCTGTAAGAATACTTGTGCAATGTATGGTTTTTATCCCATAATACCAACCCTACTAAGCATCCCTTTGAAGCCACACATTCATTAACATCAATTCCAAGCTTACTATGATCCACAGTCATACATGAGGAAAGTACACGTACATAAACTAACACAAGGAAGGTCATCTATAACACCTTCCATTCATTATACATACACAAATTCATATTTCAATAAACCATAAGGAAACCATTCCATAACCTCCTAATAAGTCTACATGTGCAATGTAAAAGTGAAGTCACATACTCCCACTCCTACCAAGTAAACCCATTAAGAAGTCACATTATAGTTCCTATCCTATTCATCATGTTATTATTAATATTAGGGAAAATTAGCCATAACCAACATAGACCATGTGAGCTACATGGAATCCAGTGTCATATAACCCCACACCCAAAGAAGGCATTCTACTTGCCGAAGGTAGAACTAATCATATTTAGCTTCTAAGTGGATCCACTATCTAAGTCCTAAGTTTGGCACATAGTTATGGGATAGGGAGATTGATACTAGAAACCCAACCTATTGCATTAGCGGAGGAGTTCCCATCTCATGAGTTTACTATAGATGACCCAACCTATTGGATTAGCGGAGGGGCCTTTTCCTAATTGTCCATATCCACTCGGTACTAAGCATTATTTCCCATTTATACATAATTATCATTGGATTGTATTTACATGTGTGAAGGCATACTTTACCCTTCGTTCAATACAATTCACTAAATCGCTCATAGATTCATTCAAGTGAGAACTACCTTTCACCTTAGAATCATCATTATAGGGTGAGTAACTTTCACCTAATTATTCATAGTGTTTTCATGAGAATTAGCCTTCCAATCAACACAACAACAACAACATCACTGTAGACAAATTATACATAAACCTGTGTAATGATAGGGGGAAATTAGTCTTCCAACAACACCTCATTTCACACAATAGTCATAGGATTATCACCTTTCAAATGAGTTCATAAGTTTGTCAATAACTAGAAACAATCATGAACAACCATGAACAATCCTTGACAATTTATCCCTTTTTAGGTTAGGAACTAAGTCTCACAATTTCACTTAGGATACACTATTATCAACATGAACAAGTCAAGGTTTGATAACCAAATTAACACAACCACAATTCATAGTAGTAATCATATTGCATCAATACCTTCGTTGAAATCCATGAAATTGGGGTCATGGGGTAGTTCATGGGTTCATGGGGAGTTTTACTATAAAATCACCATTAAAATGACAAATCATCCATAATATGCATAAAGTAGTATAATGAAAATGTTTTTAGGAAGAACCCATGGCTAGAATGAAAACCCTAGTTTTTGAATCTTACACCCATTTTTGAATTTGAGTTGAGAGGGCTTCATGGAGGAAAGTATTCCATGAATCAAGGTTCCCATACCATTGTTGGAGCTTTCCCACGAAATATGGAGTGAAAACTTGAATCTTGAACCCTAACCTTGACCTGCTTCTTTGTTCTTCAATGGAGAAACCTCTCAAGAGAGAGAAAAGAGGATTTTGGAATTTATTTGGGATTTTAAGTTTTAGGTCTTGAAAATGTATGAAAGATGACTTAAAATCATATATAAATCACACCCTAAAATACCCAAAACACCCCCCACTTAATTGGACGAAATAAGGAAAAGACTTAGAAGACACTTATTAACTTGACCCCATCCAAGTTCATGAGCACCCTCACGAGCGGTGGTGGGGACCACGACTCATGGTTCTTACCGTGAAGATTGGGGCAGTAGCCCCTTCATGGTGGCACAAGCTCACCCTCCTAAGGCATTACCACGAGGGGCTGCACGAGCCGTGGTCCCTCTCGTGGTCCTTGAGGCAGTGGCCTTGCCACTCGGGACCATTTTCCATTTTCCCAAGTCAACTCCATGAGGCCTCCCACGAGCCATGGTCATGACCACAGGCCGTGGTGATGGCCGTAGGAGTTGAGGTAGTAGCTAGGGAATTTGGTGGTCAATTTCCCATGGCCAAAGTATGGCCACGCCCACCTTCACGAGCCGTGGTGCGGAGCATGATTCGTGGTCCTTCTCGTGAAGGTTGAGGCAGTAGCTAATGGCTAGGGGAAGCCTTGGCCTCTTGTCCATAGCACTTGTCTCATGGACTTGACCCTTATACCCTCATTCAAGACGTTCATCCCACGATTAGGCTCTACTTTATGATATCACTTTCCGGAGTGTTACAGTCAGAGTAGTTTATCAAAAGTTGCCATGATAGAAAGTTCCATTGGACTTGATCAGCAGTTGTCATGATAAATATTTGTAAGTGTTAACTTTAATATGGTTTGCATTCATATCTATCACCTTTTCGCTTTCTAAATAAAGATTCTTTCTTACCAGTAGGACATACTAATATTATTAAATATGGTAACAGGAAAAGTAATGTACTGCATCTGATAAAGGAAAAACAATAATTTTATTGTGTGTATATAATCTAAATACGTGTTCTAGTAACGTAACGACAGCCTTGGCGTAATTAGTAATGTTCCTGCCACATGACGAGGAGGTCACAAGTTTAGGTGGTGAAAACAACCTCTTATTGAAATTCCCTTTTCCGGAATCCACGCGTACTAAACTTAGTGCACTAGACTTAATTTGCCTAAGGGATTTCAGTCCTTATGAAAATCCTTTATATGCTAACACATTCTGCATGAATTTCCAGTAAGAAAATTTATATTGTACCAATGGATTTTACTATCCTTTAATGTCACGACAAAAAAATGGGGGTCATGATTGCACTTACTTAGACCCAGAAGTTGGTAAGTCTAATCCTTAGCCCACACCTAATAATAACAAGCGTATGGAGTAGACGAATTAGAAAGAAACAAAATAATGCATCACAAGGAAAAACAATGGAAATAAGGAAACAATATGTATATATATATATTAATTCTCGAATGAGGACAAAGTACAAGAGACTACCAAAAACCTAGTGGATGCCAGTTCAAAGCCCCTACAAAAGTGAGTACAAACTCAACATAAGTGACAAATACAAAAGTGGTCATGAAATACAAAGGACAAGCCGAAAACTATATATTGAAGGAGATGAGTGAACTCTAATCGCCAATAAGCTCGCCCTCTATGAGATGAATGGTGCAAAACAATATCTAGCTTAATGTGGAACTTTCTCTTAATGTGTTTTTGTCTGAGAAATTGCTTCATGGATCTTGTTTGTGTCCTTGAAAATAGAATATTCCTTTGGTATGCATAAAAAATAAGAGAAGTTTTCCTTTGATTATTCAAGACAATACATATATATTGCAAATCTTTCATTCACCTGAAGAATTTACACCAGTCAACATGAACTTTCTACCTTTTTCTTACTTAGGCTTATCCCTGAGTATTTTATATTATGTATAAATTTTTCTAATAATTTTATATGCTCATCTTGCGTTCTTGAGTGCTTATTAAAACCAGAACAATAGCCAACTACAAGAGCAATACGAAAGAATTTTATTTCACCAGAGATAATGACAAAATATTGGAAGACTATTGGACACAGATACCCAGATCATCAATGCTCAAAGTGCTATGGAGAAGATAATGTAATTCCAGATGTCCAGCTAGAATGAAATCCAACAACGACAAGATAAAAAGCAAAATTGATACCCGACAAGATAAAAATAAAAAGTAAAGTTGTTTGTCTTATTGTAAAAGTAAAGTTGTTTGTCTTATTGTAGTATGAATTATTAAAGTATGTAAATTATTAGTAGATAGGTGTAAAGTAAAAATAGTACAGGACAGATGTAAAGTATAGAATAGGAAAAGCTTATGTTTCCTCTAGTATAAATAGAAGGCCATTAGGCACATCTAAGGCAAGACTTTCTCGACGGAAAGCAAGCCTCTTTATAAACAAAAATACTCAAAAAAATATCAAGTTTCCAATCTAAGCTATGGATCAAAATATACCGGATATCACACAGGTATATCTATTTACGATTATGCATAGCTAAATCATTTGATTCCTGAATGTCATAGCATGATTAAATAAGTTTATATTAGTTGTTATATACTAGAATTATTTGAAGCATGTTTCCTAGTTTGTTAGCATGAGGAAAAAAGGGAAAACTTCCAAAACTATGCCATCCTAAAGTTGAAACCATAGGCAGGAAAGCCGTTAGGGGAGTAAAAAAAGTTGAGGCGCTGTTTAGGAAGAAAATACCTTTGAAAGTACTGCTGACTTTTTATTTGTTGTAGCTCTTTGTCTATGTTATCTACTTTTGTACAAAGTAGGGTCATAGCTTTGAGTATTTCTTTTATTTCGTCTATAGCAAATTCTTTTTTATTCATTACAAATTGTGCTTTAATTTATATTCAATTTGTTGTATTTGCATTTGTAAATTAAATATTATTTTTTTTTGTGCTAATATAGATTTTTGGCATACCGCTACATATATATTATAATTAAGTTATAGATTTTTCTATAACTGCTTTTATTAATTCTTGTTTGTGTTGTTTATACTATCCATAGCTCTGATACGAATTTTGTGAGTACGCTTTTAGACATTAAAAGTTTTGTCATAATATTCTTTTCTTAAAGGAATTAGTCTAATAATTTAACGACCAAAGAGATACGAAGACTAGTACTAAATATATTAAATTTTATATTTACAATAGAAGTAATATGTACTAACAAGAATGTTATTGCAGATTACATCTCAAGACAAAACTACTCAAACTGAAAAAGAGAGTACAATAGAAGAAATACTCAAAGCTATGACCCTACTTATATATAGCGGACGATAGGATAGTAGAACCTATAGAAAAAATCATAATAAGTGCAGTAAAAGGGAATCTAATATACCAAAAATTCAAATTTATAATAAGTGCCAATTAATTGGTAGCAATAAACGATAAAAACATAGATAAATCTCTAGTATTGTATTGGAAAATATAAGGAATAGAATTAGCCCCAGGAAGAAAGATGTAAAAACCTATATGTGCTAACAGCAAAACATAAAATAATAGCAAAAAATAAGATAAATAGAATAAAAATAGAAAACCCTTTTGAACAAATTGTTACAGTAATAGAAAACAATGACTATAGTAACAAAGAAATAGATATAGAAGATGATTTAGAAATAGTAAGTGACAGAATAAGTACATCAAAAAGAATAAAAGGAATAAACTATAGTAACGAAACACCCCAGTTATCAAGAAAATCAGTAGAATACCTAATGACGAAAGAAATAGAGCCATACCATTACTATATAACTGGAATAATGGAACAAAGAAAGTACATTATACTAATAAACACCAGTCAAGAAGAAAATTATATAACAAGAGAGTTAGTAGCAAAAGATTAAATAAACTCTAAATAACAAACATGTCCCGAATTACCAAAATTATTATTAAATTCTGAGGAAACAATAGAAAAAGAAATAATTATTGGAGGAATATTAATGTTGATAAAATTTCAAATCTATCAAGGAGATAAAAATATTACACTAGGAATAAAATGGTTAGAAGAAATGAAATCATATAACTTAGAAAATACACAATTAACCATAACCTAAAAAAATAAGAAAGTAGTAATAAAAAGGACAATATGAAAATATACATACTTGCAAAAATAATAATTAAAAACTACTATAATAGGTATTATACCCCGATGAAAGACACAGGAGCAGAAGCTAATATGTGTAAATACAACTGTTTGCCAGAAGAAATATGGGAAAAATTAAAAACACCAACAGTAGTAACATGATTTAATAACGAAGGAAGTATGATAACATATAAAGCAAAGAATATACAATTACAGATATGGGATAAAATACTAACTATAGAGGACATATATAGTTACAAATTTACAAACAAAGATATGCTTTTAGGAATGCCATTCTTAGAAAAATTATATCCACATATAATAACAAAAACACACTGGTGGTTTACTACACCATGTAAACAAAAAATAGGAGCAAAAAGAGTAAACAACAAAAATAGGAAAACCACACCATGGATAAAAGGAAGTGAAAAAAATTACCCAAAAACTAGAGAATATTAAAGAAAGTGACCATAAGATAGAATTAATTATATTTTCTATAGACAAACTAAAAATGATTCAAGAAAAACTAGAGCCATTATACAGTGAAGACCCCTTAAAAGGATGGGAAAAACATAAAACACAGATAAAAATCGAACTAATTGATGATAATAGTATAATAAACCAAAGATCACTAAAATATAATTTTAATGATCTGAAAGAATTTAAAATTCATATAAAGAAACTATTAGAAATTAAATACATACAAGAAAGTAATAGCAAACATACAAGCCTAGCATTTATAGTAAATAAACATAATGAACAAAAAAGAGGAAAAATCCGGATGGTTATTGACTATAGAAATCTAAATGCAAAAACAAAAATGTATAACTACCCAATACCAAATAAAATACTAAAAGTAAGACAAATCCAAGGATATAATTACTTCAGTAAATTTGATTGTAAGTCAGGATTTTACCACCTCAAATTAGAAGAATAATCTAAAAAGTTAACAGCTTTCACAGTACCACAAGGATTTTATGAATGGAATGTATTACCATTTGGATATAAAAATGCACCAGGAAGATACCAACATTTTATGGACAATTACTTTAATCAATTAGAAAATTGTATAATATACATAGATGACATATTATTATACTCAAGAACGCAAGATGAGCATATAAAATTATTAGAAAAATTTATACATATTATAACATACTCAGGGATAAGCCTAAGTAAGAAAAAGACAGAAATAATGAAAACCCAAATAGAATTCCTAGGAATACAAATAGATAAAAATGGTATAAAAATGCAAACACACATAGTACAAAAGATAATAAATTCTGAAGAACAAATAGATACGAAAAAGAAATTACAATTGTTTCTAGGATTAGTAAATCAAGTGAGAGAATACATACCTAATTTAGCAGAAAATATAAAACCATTGCATAAAATATTAAAGAAAGATGTAGAATATCATTTTGACAATAAAGATCAAGAACAAATACGAAAAATAAATCATTATGTAAAAGGTTACCCAAACTATGGTTTCCAGATGAAAATAAATTTTTTACCTATATAGTAGAATTAGATGCAAGTGAAATGAGCTATGGAGGAGTATTAAAATATAGATATGATAAAGAAAAGGTAGAACGCCATTGCAGAGGGTAATATGAGCTTCACTTAAGAAACATGAAGATTCTGTCAACTTCTAAATTTCATGTTTTCTATATGAACTTATAGAATATCATTTATGAAATTTTTAGCATGTCAACGTGCATCAATTTATTAAGATTGATAAAAAATAATCTTCCTAGAATATTCTTTTGTTATATCTCATCTAGATAAAAACATGTCCTATACTCCACCTGAAGAAGCACTTTATGTAGGTAAAGGACAATAAAAGCTAGTGGTACAATACCATGTTTAATCCTACCATTGTAAATAAAAATGGAGTTGCTAATAGTTGTGGTACAGTGATATACATCATAGAACACTATAGTTGATATATTGGTTGACTATCAAATCCGGAACGTACCACCACATTGTTGATGAAGGGGTAGAACACTATTTTGAATAACTTTTGAAGATTATCTCATAATATAGTCCCTTAATGATATAGCACATGTACGAAATTCAATCTTCTTATAAAAGGAAAACATACTAGGGTTTGTTGACCACCACATATATTATTGAGAGGCTACATAAGCATTTAAGAAGTTACCTGTTTATTCTAATCTCGGTCGTTCAACTGAGCATAAAGAAATAGTTCCAACTCCTATTGAATTATGTATGTGTCAAATGAGTAAGCGATGAGCGAGAATTGCAAGGCTCTATTGATTACAACACCATTTGGTTGAGATTATGAAGTGTTTGTTAGTAAGGAATGAGACTACAAGATGAAATTGAAAGTGTAGTGAGGGGCATAATGTTAGGAAGGAGGCAATTTTACAGTCGTTTGTGGAAAGAATACATACAGAATGTGTTATGCAATCTTACCCTTTTTTGTAAGATGTTGTTTCCAATGCTCAAACACTCGACCTCCTTGTCACGTGGCGAAAACCTTACCAATCATGCCAATTCTTCTGCTACATCCCTAGAAGAAGTAATTAGATTAAATACACATAACAAAAAATATTATTATTCCTTCATAATGATGCATTACATTCCTTTTATTATACTCATATTGAATAATATTATTATCTCCTACTGATAATAAAGAATCTATATAGAAAAAGCAAAAACACAATATATAAGAATGTTACTGTAGTTAAACATATTCAATTTGACATTTAGGAGTATTTATCACGGGAACTACTTATCAATGCCGGTGGAACTTTCTATCAGTGTAGAAAGTAAGATAACTCGAGGTTATTCCAAAACAACTTTTGAGTGCAATTTCCATGATGGACATCCCAATCAACAATTAAAATTTTCTTAATCCCCAAATCAGGCTGCTAGGAAATTAACTTGATAATATGTAAAACCTTAGATTTGATTCACAAAACTAATGAAAGGATCAAACCTTTTGTAAACCCTTTGATATAATCAGATTTGTGGATCAAATCAAAGGTTTTACATATTATCCGGTTAATTTCCTTGTAGTTTTATTTGGATTAAAAATTTATTATTATAGGTTGGGATGTCCATCATTGAAATGGCACTAAAAAGATATTTTGGAAGGATCCTCGAGCTACAAAAAAAATGCTCAATTTGTGGGGGTTAATTTATCAATTTATGGCGGTTTAGGGATCCCACAAATTAAATTACGGCGGTTTTTAAAAATGCTACAATTACCCTTGTCACGAGCATATTTGTAGCGGTTTTAGTAAACCTCCACGACGCCTCCCGCAAAATGACTTTTAAATTTATGGAGATTTTTCAGTATTAGTTTGTGACGGTTTAGAACCTTCTCAATATAATCTATCATGACATGATATTAATAGTTACATAATTTGATTTGTGGAGTCTTACAAAATTATTATTATTTTTATTATTATTATAAAAAAATGTGAAATTTGATTTAGATCAACCCTACAAAATAATTAATAAGTTTACTAAATAACACAATTAAAGCAAATCACATTTCATTAAACAAATCTATATTAATAAGTTTTACAAATTCAAATCCATATCAAATAAAAGTAATACAAACTTGTGTATGATAACGTCAACATTACAATTTTAAATCCTTTATAATTCACACATCAAATAAACATAAAAATTCTATATTATTTGTTTGGTGATTTAAGTTGTTGTCATCCAAATTTTTTTATCCAAAGTGAAATAAGATCAATCTCCTCATCAGGCTAAAACAAAGAAAACATTATACATAATTAGATAAACATATATTGATACACATATATCATGATTAAAAAAATTGAATTTTAATTCATTTCACAAACAAATTCATAAAGCTTTGGTTTGACAAAAAGTCATAAGACTATGGATGGAAAAAATATACTTTGATGTTCACTTCTACACACTAATAATGTGCATACTAACAACTTCATGATTCGCAAGCACAAACTAGGTTTCTGTTTTCCAAAATCATATAATGATACTTATTCTATTAAACACGTTGGTTCAAGTATTTTCGACTGCTATTAATTTATAAGTTAGACTTTCTTTCTTGACATGTTTTTCTTTTATTTACCAAAAAAATAATTATAACTTAAAAAATTTACCGTATTGAATAAGAAAATGCGTAATATTTGAGTTTTATTGATATCGATCACAATGTAATATGAAAAAATGTTCTTTATTTTGGAATAGTCAAATCCAATCAAGAATAAAATGATTACATGATCTTTAACTAAACAAAAACAAAATTAAGGCTTACCAGAAATCAATTAAAGATTGAGTACGAATGATATTCCGATGTGGCGAGAATTTAAACAAATCCTGAAATATCTAAAGGCAATGATACATTAAGTTTAACAACTTGGAAAATACAAAATGCCTATAAAATAAATAATAATATAAATTTTAAACACTAATATGTCTCATCAAACATACAAAACACACTATTACCTTCATATATCTATAAAAAAAATTACTTACCATCTATTTCAATTTGTATAGCCTACAATAAAAAAATAATTAGCAAAATCATCCACAAAAACATTGAACCAAAAAATGAGATAAAGAAGAGTGAAAGGAAAAGGGAAAGAGGGGATGGAAGTGGGTTACAGAAAAGAAATGAAATTTGTGTGTGTTTTTTTACGTGGTGGGTGGGAGTGGGTAGGAAGTTGTGGAAAGTGGTGGGAAGGAAGGAGTGATTATTTGATTGTGTTTGAAAGGTTTTAGGGGGAAATTATGGTCTTTAGGCTTTTTTAATATTTTGAAGGAAAAGGCATTAAAATTTTGGTTGGGTTAGATCCAAAGGAAAGGTAAAAGAATTTTTTTAGTGTATAGAATTAAGCTTTTATTTTAAATTCTTATTAATTAATAATAACTATTAATTAAAATGTCTCACCTTAAAAAATCAACTAGTAATAAAAAAGCTAAAATAAAGCTAAAATACGAACAAAAATAAATATAAATGAATGTAACTATTGATTTAGTTTTAATAGCTATAAAATTTAAATTTGGGTGTTATGGGACAACGAAAATCACTAAATAATACAAATTAAAGTATTACTATTTAAGATAAAATATTGAGGTTAAATTGCATATACAAAGTAGAAAAAATATTTAAAGTATATAGATAGAAAAAATAGAGGATAAAAAATTACAATAAAGTTAAAATAGAAAAAATAGAGGATAAAATAATATATATATATATATATATATATATATACATACACTTATACTACCTTAAAAGCATGAACTCCTAAACTGAATGTTGAATTACTATAATACCCCTAATTAAAAACTCAATTTATTTTATTTATTAATTTTATTATTTGTGTTATATTAAAAGTAGATACCCTTTCATATTAAAGGGTTCTGATTTTCTCAAAGAGATGTAACTTTTCCAAAGGGTTGCGACTTTTTTGATGGGTTTTGACATTTTCGATGATTTCTGTCTTTTCCGAAGGGTTGTCATTTTTTGAAAGCGTTGTGAATTTTCCGAAGGGTTGTGCTTTTGCCAATGAGTTGTGACTTTTGCAAAAGGTTGTGATTTTTCCAATGAGTATTGAATTTTCCGAAAGGTTGTAACTTTTCTGATAAGGAATAATTAGCACCGATTCATAAGTTTTCTACTCTTCTTCTTCTTAAAAAATCGCCGGGTTATTTGCAACAGTTGATTATGTTCACAATTCAAAAAAGAGTTGGTGAACAAATTGTAGCAAATCGTTCTTAAATTCACACTCGTACTTTTCGTACGATTTTAATGAGTTAAAAGTGTTGAAAAATTGTGGGAAAGACAATAATAATAAAAAATAAATATGAAAAAAGTCACATGATTTGGGAAAGATATTTCTTCTTTGGTTTTTTATTTTTTATTTTTTACCCTCAAATGAAGAAGTTTCTTTCTGATTTTGCTAAAACAACGGGCATCAATGTAGTCCATTGAATCATTAGTTTTGATGTTAAAACCACTATTTCAAAAATAGATTTTCACTTTTAATTATAATAGTTTAATATAGACATGATAATAATTGTTTTTTTTATAGATATGTAAGTAAAAATTAACGAAGAAAGTAAAGTGTTGGTGAGAAGTGTTTTTAATCAAAGGGAAAACTATAGTGAATATAACATGAACGTATATTTTCGTCTTCCTTCTTCATTGGCTATGTATCACGATACAACTTCTATAAGATACTAGATACTTTAACTACACAACAACTATATATGTATGAGGCATGAAAAATAGAAGACTACAATTCTACAAAGATAAGGTCGAAACTTAAAGAAATGAAATATTTTTCACCAAAGGTGATGTTGTTCATATATTAAAATTAAATTATGCTACTAAAATATATACATATGTATGTATATCTAAAACAAAGAATTGGTCAAGCTAAATATTTGACATACACTCAAACCTCAATTTAACCATCATTCGTTATAACAATCAAGTACCTTTTTTTTTTGTAGAATTACCTCTCTATGATAGTCTTACTCAACTATTAATTGGTAAAAGACAGATTACGTATTAAGATAAAATATTGAAATATTTATGGTAATCGTTATTAGTGTCATCCACATACTAAATTGCAAGTATGAATATTTAAGAGAATAATTATACTTAAATGGTGTCCATCTTTTATGTTCATAACCTCAAGAGGAAAGACTATTGGTGACATTTTTTTAAAAATTTGTTGGTTAGATTTATTTACAAGAATGAGTGAAGTAAATAATAATACTACTAAAGAAATGTCACTTTCTCACCATATTTGAACTTTGAATGTATTTTGAAATGTTTGAATAATATCTGGTTATTTTGATCTCAAAATACAAGTAACTCTATCACAATCTGCATTAATCATTTAAAAGCACTTGCCCTATGTTCTTTAAATTATAATTATTTACTAAACATTTTTAATTTAGTAATATTAATTCTATTTTACAACATCGTATATTATATATACGATACACACGTGCCGTGAAACTAATATATATATATATATATATATATATGACTTCTAAGAAATTAACAAATTTAACAAATTTTTGGGAGTCGATAATTGCCACAAACAATATTAAATTATGGCGATTCTCTAATCTACTTAATAAAACCACCTTAAAAAGATTTATATTGTGAGGGTTAGAATAAAACTTCACAAAATGTATTGTTAGTGGGATTTCTAAAAACTCCCGCAAGTTAAACATCACAAATTGAGTATTTTTTTGTAGTATACGTGAGGAAGTGCTATTGATTTTTATCAATCAAATATGGAAATTTAGATACAAATTCATATTGAGCTTTTAGGAGAGAATTTTGGCTCAAACTACGCCCATCTCTATTCTCTTCTTTATGCACTACTTGTATAGTCACTACGGTTTTTCTCTAGCTTAAGGATGTAAATACAAAGATTCTATCCTTACCATTCCTAGTCCTAGGGAGGCCAACAACAAATGTCCATGGAAATATCTAGCCAACAACCACTAGGAATAGGCAAAGGGTTTTACAGATCATGGGATTGGGTACAAGATTTAGCATGCTTACAATCCTAACACCTAGAACAAATTCTTTTCACATCTCTTTTCATCTTAGGTCAAAAGAAATGTTCACAAAGAATAGCTATGTTTTTTGACACTTAAAAATGACCCATCAAGCCTCCATTGTGTGCTTCTTTCACCAATAACTTTATCCTTGAAAACATAGTTACACAAAGCATTTCCATTCCTAAACAAATAGCCACCCTTCAACTCAAATAAATTATATTCATGTGGGATGCCTTTTTTAAGATTATTTTGAACCCTTATATGATCGGTCCAAATCACAAATTTCTTATGCAACAAATAATGCTGCCATTTTGCTAAAACTCTCACTAGGGCATAGTGTTCCTTATCATAGTAGGAATATTGTAGCATTGATCCTCTTTACTTATCATTAAAGTAATCTATGGGCTTCCCTTCTTACATCAACAATGCACTAATGCTTACTCAACTAGCATTACACTCAAATTCAAACAACGTCTCAAAATTGGGAAGTTGAAGTAAAGTAGTAGAACTAAGTTTCTCGTTTAAGATCTTAAAGTCGTTCTCTAGTTTTATACCCCAAATGAACAACTTATCCTTCTTGATGAATTCATTTGGAGGAGTGGCTAGAGAACTAAAACCCCTGAAAACATCATGTAACAACTTTCTAGCCCATAGAAGCTTCTAACATCACTTATGGACTTGGGAGTCGGCGAACTTCTAATAGCCTCTACTTTCTCATCATCAACCATAACTCCTTTTGAGACTACAAAATATCCAAGGAAACCAACAAGGTCCACACAAAAAGAACAATTTTAAAAATTCACATACAACTTTTCATTTCTCAACACATCAAAGATCAACCTCAAATACTGCACATGATCATCCAAGCATTTGCTATTAACTAAAATTTCATCAAAATAAACCACAACAAAGTCATTGATAAATGATTTAAGTACATGATTCATTAATCACATAAAAGTACTTGTTGTATTGGTTAATCCCAAAAAGCATCAAAATCCTCTCATCTAATACAAATTTAGTTTTGAAAGAGATTTTCCATTCATCTCCAAATTTCATTCGGATTTTACATTGAGAGTTACATGAGGTACAACATCAGAAAGCACTTAATCATGGTAACTCTCAATGTTGAAGTTTATCAACACTTTGTAGGTCACCTTGATTTGACCATATTCATTGAGACATTGCAATCTATTAGGTTTTGGATGCCTTCTTGTTTGAAGTTTAAGTTGTTCCACCATAGATACACTAGCAACATTTGCACAACTTCCACTATTAGTGATAAATAAACATAATTGCTCTAGAACTGTGCCAATTATGAAACAAGTTCACCCTTTGATCTAGATCTTCCCTCGCTAGAAAACTCATACTTCTCCTTACAATAAGAAAAAGTTTTCCATTATCATTTATTTATTATCCATCCGATTCTGTCATAAACTCATTACTACTATCATCCTTGCTATGGTAATTATTTGATTCATCTTCCTTTTGATAACCACCATCATGTAGTGCATTGATAGTTCTTCTATTAGGACATTCAATTACTTTATGTCCATATCCTTGACATTTAAAACAATTTATTGTAGAAGGAGTTCCAAGCTTAATTTTGTTACCTAAATCCTTGTACTACGACTTTGGTTTGCCTTTGTCAAACTTGGACTTGAAGTCTGTGTTTGAATCTTTGGATTTTTCCCTAGTAGGAGATGTTTCCAAAGTTCATTATTTTTATCCCATGAAGAAGAACTAGAAAATTGCACTCTTGATTTGTTTTCCTTTTGATATCACTCCACCTTGAGTGTCATTTGATAAGATTCATATAAACTAGGAAGTTGATACATATCTAAGGGTTCCCTTATCTCTTTATTTAAGCCTGATAAACAACAAGTGTCCGTGAAAATTTTTCTTGTTCATAAATTTTACACACTAATTTCTCTCATTCATCTTTTCATGTCATTAGAACTTGTAATGAAATTTCTATTCACCAAATCATCTCTTACAATTTTCTCTAACAATATAGAAGAAAAACCCTCAAGGAGAAATATAGCATAATTTCACTATTTAACATCGTCGTATTTTGGATCATTGAGCGACATAGTACTGCTTCGCGGAACTGCTTGGCAACAGACTGACTGCTCCTTTTCACCGCCGATTTGATCCTTTCCTTCAGGGCTCAGAACACTAGAACAAAAGGTGAGACTAAGATCTTTTTGTGATTCGCTGAATGGGTTCGGCGATCCACAAATCTTCATTTCTTCATTCTTTTCAGCTACCTTTGTTGTTTTTTGCTAATTAGTGTCCATGCTTTCCCTCAAACTCCAAATACCTGAAACTTAAGGGTTTGTATCAGATATTGAGACAAACTATGCATTTGAGGACACTAATTCTATCAAAATATTACCCTAAATGAGTCCAATTTGTGGACTCATCACTAAGTCACATAGAGCTTCGGCAAACTCAAATGTACCGAATGTGCAAGGTATGGTATATGAACCTGGATCTTCTTTCTTTTGTACCATGAACCTTATAGAAATAGCACTACAATGGTGAACATTATTTGCAGGTTCAAAACTTGCTGCCCTTTTCTTTGTTACTAAGTCCTTCATGAACTTAACATAGCCTCAGATCTCTTCTAAATCTTATTCCAATGGGATGTTGATCGATAGCCAACGAAGCATGGATATAAACTTCATGAACTTTCCATCTTAATCTTTTTTCTTGAGCCTTTGCGATAAATGAGGAGGAGCTCTAGAAATCTGCTAGGAATGTTGTGGGGCTTCTACTGTAGACTTTTTCCCTTTACTTACACTTTCACCTGCTCCTGAAACCTTCTTTACTTGCCACTTTTTTGTATCTATATCCTCCCTCTCTTTCTGCCAAATTTTACAGGTGCAGGTTCGGGCAGTGATTTACCAATCCTAGTGTGATAGCCATGCAGTGCCCATCATTCTTTTGATTCTAAATTGTGTCACTAGGCAGTGTCCCATATTTTCTTTAGTTAAATGACTGAAATATTTACCCAAATTATTTTTCTAACTACTTGATAGAGGTTATGTGTGAGTCCACAAGCCAACTCATGTTGGAGAAATTTTTCTTCAACCCTTTTACTCCAACATCTGTAGATTCAATCCTTTGTAACACCTTTGCCTTCATTTCTTCCATTCTTTACAAAATAGACCCACCTCTTGTTCTATCTCTCTTCCAAGATGGAACATACACACCACTTTGATAATTCTTGAACCCATCTTTGCTTTTCTAATATCCTTCGCCTTTGTTTCCTGATTTGTCATATTAACAATCCCAGTGATTGTTCCACCTTTTTCTTGTTCTTTGTTTATATTTCTACTTTGTTTTCATTTTTGTTGGGTTGAGGCTATATTGTCTTGGTGAGAATAGACAAGTGCCATAACATCCATTTTTTTGTCATGACAAATGGTGTGAGATCCTGAAGTTCATAGGTCTCAGATGTGTACAAGCCAAGTCTAATTAGAGCCTCGAGGATCAATATTGAGACATCGGTACTTATATTCAAGAGGATACAAGTATTGTTAGGAAGCATCCTTTTATTTATCCCTTCTTATTGTGTGTGGTTACCTTCGATAATGCTTAGTAGTCATGTGTTGTTATTGGTATATGTTGAGGACCAGAGCTTCTTTTTGTAGTGGTAGAGGGGAGGTATTCCCTGAGGCTTTTATTGAGACCCCAACTATGGTTAGGGGTAGGAATTAAGCTAGAGGTCGTTCTTGTGGAGTATCACCGCTTAAAGGTCATTCTAGTTGATCAAAACCAGCTAGAGGTGAGTTAAAAAGACTTCTCCTAAGCCATATGTTGAGGTTTCTTAGGACCAGGTT
This sequence comes from Solanum acaule, assembly GCA_036250505.1. NCBI lineage: Eukaryota > Viridiplantae > Streptophyta > Magnoliopsida > Solanales > Solanaceae > Solanum > Solanum acaule. The sequence continues at coordinate 44,565 of JAJOOR010008978.1, forward strand.
CCTCCAAAGAGTGGAGCTCCTTTGTTTCCGAAGACTTTGTTGAGGATGCTAAGTGTGCTTGAGAACTTCACTCAGGGTGGTGCGGTAGGTACGCCACAGGGTTCATAGATGAGGTTAGAGGCACAAATCCTAGATCAATAATAGGTTCAATGTATTCATGATTGGGTGGGTCAGCCACCAGATGTTTCGGCACTGGCTGTGGGTTTTCAGATTGCACATGAGGTTATTCTGACGACACCTGAGCAATAGTGTTATGAGATGTTTTAAAAGATGAAACAACCCTAGATTCAAGTTGATAAGAGCGAGGATGCTCATGAGATGGTTGAGGAAGTGGATATGATGGATGTCCTTGGTGTTTCGTTTGTTGCGCTCCAACTTCGTAGACTTTGTGAGGTCTACACTAATTGTATCTTCTCCGGTTGAGTAGGATGCATTCTCTAGTGCCTTCCAAGATCTTCATACCTTGGAGCGTGAGGGAGGAGAGTCGACTAAGATAGAAGAACTTGACTCATTGTAGTTTGTTTGTGAGCGAGTATAAGGCCCATTTCGTTGAACTTTATAGGAATGCTATGACTATTATACTGGATGAGGCAGAGAGAATTCACTGGTTTATGAGGGGTGACTTTATTCATCATGTTGCTTGTGTTCATGGAAGCTAGAGAGGGGGTTAACTTCTAGTATATTGTGAGCACTCCCAAGTAGGCATATTTTATGGTCTCAGAGGAGTTTGGGCAGCTCAAGAGGGCTCGATTCTTTGGAATTTTTTCTACTACCTGATCTGCAGATTGAGGTTTGTATGGAGGTAGTATTTTCATACAACATCGTGGAGGTTCATGCTTCTTTGTGAGCAACTGAGAATGGGCAGTCAGCCCAAAGATCTTATGGTTCTAGCTAAGGTGGCCATGGTAGTTCATCGTATTCACAAATTTAATTATCTGTACCAAGGTTTTGTTATACTTGTGGGGATCCAAGTCATTTGATGTAATAGATACCTATAAAGACTCATTAGGACCTCAACAATCATATTCAGCTACTCCAACTAGCAATTCAACACCTCCGTCTAGGGGTCAAGGTAGAGTTAAGTATGGTAGAGGTTGTAGGACTTATTGTAGGGGTGCTACAACTTCACATAGTGATGGTTGAGGTTCTTCTCGAACTGTAGGTGGCTTTGAGTGTAGTGTTATGCTTTTCTAAGGAGGCCTAAGGCCGAGACTTCTAATGCTATAATCATAAGTATCGTCCTAGTTTGACATTGATCGAAATCTATATTGTTTTATTCGGGATCTACTTTCTCATATGTGTGTACTTATTTTGGTGTTGGGTTTGATATAATGTATAATTGCATGCTTGTGCCTATTTGTGTTTCTATACATGTGGGTGAATCCTTAGTGGTGGATCTAGTGTATTGATCTTACCTTGTTTCTTTGGTCTGGTATGATACATGGGTATATTTGATAATTTTTGGGAATGGTAGACTTTGATATTACCATGGGTATGTGTTTGCCCTCTCCGTGCCATTCTATTCTTGATTGTTATCCTACGACTTTGACCTTAGCGAGGCCGGGTATTTCAAGAGTCAAATGCATTGGTGCTAGTTGTTTTTACCCTAGAAAGGTTATCTCCTTCATTTGAGCTCTGAGATGTGTCGATACATGCTGTTTTTCCTATTTACTTTTATTCAAGATTCTATTGTTGATCATTTTTCCATGGATTTTATGCCCGTAGTTTAAGATTTTTTGGATGTGTTTCTTACTGATCTTCCAGGTGTTCTTCTGTATAGGGATATTTATTTTGTCATTGACTTGGATCTGGGAACCAAGCTCATCTCTATTCCTCTCTATCATATGGCTCTACCTGAATTGAAAGAATTGAATAACCAGTTTCATGATATGCTGAATAGGGGTTTATTCGCCTAAGTATTTCTCCTTGGTGTGCTCCTATGTTGTTTGTGAGGAAGAAGTATGGATCTATGAGTTTGTGTATTGATTATCAAAAGTTGAACAAAGTGACAATGAAGAACAAGTATCCTCTTCCTCGTATTGATGATTTTTTTGATGAGCTCCAAGGTGCATCTCTGATCTCTAAGATCGATTTAAGGTTCAATTATTACTAGTGGAAGATTAGGGCATCAGATATCCCTAAGATAACTGTAAGTACTCGTTATGGGCAGTATAGGTTTCTTATGATATATTTTGGTTTTACTAATGCCCCTGCGACATTCACGAAGTTTATTAATAGTTGTTCTGACCTTATTTGTATTTCATTAAGATAATATTCATTGACGACATCTTGGTGTTCTCTAAGACTGAGGCTATCACGATCGGGATTTGAGGATTGTGCATCCGAGATAAAGAGAAGAGAAGCTTTATTCCATGTTCTAAAAGTATGAGTTTTAGCTCAATTTTCTATTGAATATTTGGGACACATTGTGTCCAGGGAAAATATTCGGGTAGATTCAACCAATTTCGGGGCCCTGAGGGATTGGACTAGACCTACATCAGTTATTGAGATCCAGAGTTTTTTGGGACGGCGGGCTACTACCAGTGATTCATTCAGAGCTTCTCCACTATTGAATTTCCTTTAACTAGATTGACTAGGCAAAGTGTGAGATTCCAGTAGTCTGATGAGTGTGAGGAAATCTTTTAAAATTTCAAGACTTTGATGACGTCAGATACTATCCATACCTTACCTGAGAAGGGTGTGGACATCACTATTTATTGGGATGCTTCTAGATTCAGGTTAGGTGGTGTTGTTATTTAGAAGCGTAAGGTGATTGCCTATTCCTCTAGGGAGTTGAAAACCCAAGAGAGGAGCTATGTTACCCATGACTTAGAGTTGGAAACCATAGTGTTTGTGCTTAAATAATGGTTACATTATCTGTATGGAGTCCATTGCGAGGTCTTAACTGATCATCGGAGTCTTCAGTATATCTTCAATCAGAGAGATCATAACTTATGACATCGTAGATTGCTTGAGCTACTAAAGGAGTAAAATATCACTATCTTGTATCCTCTAGAAAAGTCAATTTTGTGGCCGATTCTTTCAGTAGAAAGACTTCTAACATGGGAAGTCTTGCTTCTATTAGAGTGGAGGAGAGAACATTGGTTAGCGGTTATATAATAACCTTTTCCGGTTAAATATTTTTAAGGAGACAGTTGGTATTACTACTTTTATTGAGGCTCGTTGTTCCTTAGTTAAGGAGATTTGTGAGAACCTGTTTGATGACCAGAAGCTATGTCCTTTTCAAGACAAGGTGATGAGAGGGGAAGGAAATGATATTATCCTTGATTATGATGGTGTCTTGAGGATTGATAGTAGGATTTTTGTCCCCAAGGTAGGCGAGTTAATTAGACTAATTCTTGAGGAGGCCCATTGTTTTTTATATTACCTCCATCTGGGTGCACAAAGATGTATCATGACCTAAGCCAGCACTCATGGTGTTGTGGTATGAAATGAGATATTGCAGATTTTTTTTGAGATGTTTGACATGTCAACAGGTCGAATCTGAGCACCAACAACTTGGGGGTATATCTTAGAGGATGCCTATCCCTACTTGGAAGTTGGAATAGATAACTATGGACTTTGGTGTGGGACTACCTACCCTCGTGGGTGGTTATGACTCCATTCGGGTGGTTATAAGTAGGTTGACCAAGTCCACCTATTTCATCTCGAGTTTAGGTGAAGTAAACAATAGGGAAGTTATCTGAGCTTTATATCAATTAGATGTGCGACTACATGGAGTCCTGGTATCTACTATTTCTAATGGAGGTTCCTTGTTCACTTCCAATTTCTAGAAGGCATTGAAAAATGCTTTGGGTAATCTGTTAGATATGTGTACAACCTTTCTTCCTCAGACATATGTTCTATCTTAGTTGATTATTCAATTATTGGAGGACATGCTCTAAGCTTGTGTGATTGGTTTTGGTGCTAGATAGGATCGACATTTACGCTTAGCAGAGTTTGCCTACAACAATAGTGATCACTCAAGTATTCAGATATCTTATTTTGAGCAATTGTATGGTAGAAAAAATAGATCTCGATAAAATGTTTTTATTTAGCAGAGATGGACTCATTGGATACATAGTTTCTTCGAGATTTAATCGAGCAAGTTTGTATGATCCAGGGTAGACTATTGGCAACCCTAAGTTGATAGAGGAGTTATGCGGATCGAAGAGTTCGATCTCTAGTGTTTATGGTGGATGATCATGTTTGGCTTTGAGTATCACCCATGAAGGGTGTTATGAGGTTTGGAAAGAAGAGCAAGCATATCCCTAAATTCATTGGACCCTTCTTGATTTTTGGTCGTGCGGGAAAGGTGGGCTATAAGTTGGCCGTTACACCTATCATCTCAGCTATGTATCCCTTCTTTCATGTCTCAATTCTTTGGAAGTATGTGCTGGATAAGTCCTATGACTCTCTCTTGATTCGGTTGAGTTTGATTCAGACATATTTTTTGTAAAGGAGCCTATATCCATCTTGGATAGGCAGGTCGAAAATCATAGCACCAAAGAGATTGCTTCAATGAAGGTGCAGTGGAAGCATTGTTCAGTTTGTCAGGCACCTTGGGAGATAGAGTTTGAAAAGTTGGTTTTTAACTTTGAGTTAAATGTTGAGAATGTGGTAAGTTCTATGTTTGGAAGGCTTGTATTGTTAAAAAAATGGTTTTTCGAGTAATTTAGTATTTTGAGTGTCATAATGAAATCTCATCGATTCAATCAGTTCCTTCATGCGTAATTTGAACTATGAGAGGTGTTGATTTCAGATTTCGAGTCTTTTTGAGGATTGGAGGCCCTAAGTTGTTAATTTTTAAAATTTTTGCCTTTGGGTTGACTCTGGTCAACGATCGGGGTTCGGATGCTTGGAAAGGAATGTTAGAGTTTCGTTGGATTTTAGGGATGATTTTAGGCCTAGGTAAACTCTTGGTTGATTTTTGAGAGGTTCCGAGCTTGTTTAAGCCTTTTGAGGTGTTGAGTTGTTTCTTGTAGTTTTCATAGATTTCGGGTCAAGGATACCTCAAATTTCAATTTTGACGGTTCCATTGAGTCTGGAACGTCGAGTATTATTGATTTTCTTGTGTGACTGTATATACAGGATTACAAATAAATCTCGAGGGCATTTCAGATATTTATAGTTAGTTGATCTTCTTGTGTTGTGTTCTAGTGCACCCTCCACGTTCACGGAGCTTCAAGTGGCATTCACGGAGGGGAGGGGAAGGAGTGAGGACCCTACGTTTGTGGAGTCTCAATTGCATTAGTGGGAGGTAAAGTGTCACGACCTAAGCCTAGGGCCTAGACGTGACATGTCGAATGAGGAACCCGAAGGAACCCCAAACAAGCCTCTCAAACTTGTCATCACACTTCATCGGTAGCGGAAGTACATTCAACATTAATTAACGGGAAATAGGGACTAAGGGCAAACCATTTCAAAATGACATCATAGAACAAGAGTCAAGCTCATTTACAAAA
>JAJOOR010008979.1:0-62896 GCA_036250505.1 Solanum acaule
AACAACAACAACAACAACAACAACAACAACAACAACAACAACAACAACAACAACAACAACAACAACAACAACAACAACAACAACAACAACAACAACAACAGGAAAAATAACAACAACAACAACAACAACAGGAAAAATAACAATAATAACAATCAAAATAATAATAATAATAATATTAATATTAATAATAATAATAATAATAATAATAATTATAATAACTATAATAATTATAGTAATAATAATAATAATAATAATAATAATAATAATAATAATAATTACTATTATTATTATTATTATTAAATAGCACAACGGTCGCATGTTAAGTTTTGAAGTCAAGAAAAGAAGCGAAACAAAGGTCGGCAAAAGTTATCGTAAGTTTCTCTAATAAAATTTTTTGAACTTTGGATCAAATGTCTCAAATGTTTTCTCCAAATACATAGGGATTTAAAAGGCCTATAACCTATTATATTGAAGGTGTGAGTGTAGTTTGCAACACACAAAACCCCACATTAAACTGACATCAGAGTAAAACGTTATGAGTGTTTTACTATGGACTGTCTAGGCAGAATCCGTGTTGCGAACCGGATCGGGTAAAACAATATGCTATGTCAGCCGTTCAATGTTTTAACCCATTAAGAAAGCTACTGAGAGGGTTCTAATGGAGTCGTGAGTGATGAAGGTGCACTTTTTAGGATTATTCTACCATTCCCATGCCTAGAAACATGATCTCTATATGTTGCAATTAGTTTTCCCATTTATTACCTGCGTTTGGAGCTAGTTTTGGAAGATATAACTTGTTAATTATTGGTGATTCTTCATGTTTTACACTTGGTTTACTAAGGTGATTATCTTAGAACTCTTTTATGATTGTTTTTACGAAGTTTTACAGACGTTTGTCAATTTAGGACCATATGACAAATATGCCGATTAAGATTAATTGTAAATTGTTTATAGGTGTATATCAGTTGTCTGTATAAAGTCTTTGCAAAGCTTAGTACGTAAGGAACAACTTTTGTAAAGAAACTACGAGCATTCAGGCGTTAATAGGAAACGTATGTTAAGGCTATGCTCCCTCCTTCCTTTTAGTACGACTCTTGGGAAATTCCTAAAACGCCAAATGCAATATTTTACTATTATTTTGCTAGAAAGACCTTCTATGAAAGCCTTTGGGATCGCAGTTAAATTATTTTCATAATGCTATTATGTTGATGTTCCACTCGTTCAGATAAATTGGGTATTCGACATCTACATGTCATTTTATTGGCTTCCTTGACTATATATCCATATGCATGAATTCTTATGCTTCTTTGGGTTGTGTTACTTAGAATGATTATGAAAGACATTTAATATTTGCAGCCAATTCTCTTTCCATGGTAAAGTGTATTTATAAAAATGTTTAAAGTTGTAACACCCCATATCCGAAAAAATGAGATAAACCAGATTTTCAGAAGGTGCAGGTACCAGCCCTGGAGGCGAACCAAGGCCCGTCAATTGAACCAAAGATCGTAGGTGGGTCCGTGGGTTGGCCATCCTTCCAGGTGATTTGAGGCCAAGGACCACAGCTCGACCTATAGACTATAGATCAGACAACGATCCGTGGTTCACTGCCAGAAATCATGATTTCTGACCACCAACGACAGTCGTGCAGGACGGACCATAGGTCCATCCACGGCCCATCGATGGGTGGTCGTAGGTCTAGGAAAAAGTCTTTGAAAAACATCCACGGCCCACCAGGTCAGACCGTAGGTTAAACAACGGTCCGTCAACAGGGTCCGTGGTTGGTGAGTCGGTTGACAACTGACAGTTATTTCAATGGTAGTTGGGTCTTTTCCTAATTAACTAGTTCCTATACTAGGTCGTTTTTCCTAAGCTTAGGACCCCTATATAAGTATTTTTACCCACCAAATTCATCACATTTAATTCATTCTTCCAAATTCCCAAAAGAAAACCAAAACCTCATCTCAAAATATTCTCTCTTTAGAACTTGAAAAAGTAGAAGATTCAACTAGGGTTTCAAGGAAAGGATGCAATTCCTCCATTAAAGGCTAGAAATTGAACCTGAGGTATGGTAGTTTTCATCCATGAATCTATTTCATTCATGGAGTCCCCAAATTCCTCTATTTCAAAAGATAGAATTCCCCAATTAGCTAGGGTTTTCTTCAATTACCATAGGTTCCTTTCATTATTGATCTTAATGATTAAATTATGTTTTAATATGTATGAATTGATGATTTACAATGCTTTTATGATATTTTCCCCTATGAACCCATGAAATCCCCATGTTTTCCAAATTGTGATCATATGATGTGGGTTGTTGATTATGAAAGAGGAGTTTTATGAATTAAAGCATGAAGTGATATATGCACATGAAATTATGATGAAATCCCTATCTAATGTTTGAATTCAAGATTTGGTGATTGAAAGTAAATTTTGAACCTTGAAAGAGCAAAGTATGAGATTATGCATGTTTCTATTAAATCTATGTAAATGCTTTAAGGACACTTTGAGAGTAAAGTTTCAATGATTATGATATTGTTTTTGTTTTGATTGAAAGGACATTCTCATAAACACATAAATAACATGATGTGAAAGGTTTTCTCACATAAAGAATATTCTAAGGTTGAAAAGCTTTTCTCACCTAATTGAATCTAAGAGTAAAAGTGATCATGGATGGTGAAAGTTTTTCTCACGCACGGTCTAAAGAGCTATCTTAATGAACTAACTTTGATTGGTTGTTAAGTGCATCCTTCCATGAGACATGAGTTAAGTCAAGACTTAATAAGTACTCTGGGAGTTATGCTTAGCCCCGAGTTGATATTGAATATGAGATGGAAGCCTTCATGTAGCGGAGTCTGGGTTTCTAGTAACACTCTTCGTATCCCATAAAATATGTACCCCCATAGAATATTTAGCCACTGGATCCACTTAAGCTAATAGTTCAGGGTTCTACCTTAGGCAAGTAGGACAACCCTTTTTGGTGTGGGTGACATCTGGTGATCATGTTATAGCTCACATGGTCTCAATGTCGGTTAATGATTATTCACACAATAACAAAATTAATAATGAACTAAGACATGCTTAAAGAAGTATCTCGTAGTGTTAAAAGGTTTTAAAGATGATACTAGCTTGCATTAAAGATGATGTTATGACTTATGTTTTCCAACTCTCTCATATGATGTTTTAACTTGGCAAACTGCACGTTATGAAATGAAATATATCTTTTTGCATGATTTAAATGTTTTTATCCATAGTTATATTACTTAGTGCATTTTTGTACTAACACATACTCTTGCCTATATTTTTCCCAAATGTAGGGTCCGACAGTCACGGTCATCAGTTTCATGGCTATGTGTTGATCAAGAGATTGTCCGAGCTTGGTGAGTCCTCATGCTTCGAGGATGGACTTTTATTGTTTAGTTCCGTTTTTCATTGTATTTCCCTTTTTGGACATGATGTATTGGCCAGGCCCAATTTCATTCGATTGTAATAGATGGCTATGATGAGACAAAGTGTCTAGACTTTTTCTTTGCTATAAAATTGTTTTTGGACTTGAAATGTTGTTTTACTATAAATTGTTCTATTTCTTATGTTATGAGGACTAATTGGCTTGTATGGAGTCCTTCGGGGTTCTATACACCATGTTACATCTAGGGGGTACCCCTGCGTCATGAAAAACATGGTATCAGATCACATGGCTTAGAATGGTCCTAGGATGATGTCTCATAAGTCAGGTCTAGTAGAGTCTTGTTCATGACTGTGAAGCGTGCCACATTTATAAATGAGAGGCTATAAGATGATTAGGAAACTTCACATCGTTATTACTCTAAGTCGTGCCATAGAGTTTAACTCTATAAGATCTCTCTCCTAATCCTTGCCCTTTGTTCTTTAGGGTATGACTACTAGAAGGGCTCATGCTAAAAGGAATGAGGGAGACAATGTGAATCAAGGAGCTCCTCCTAAAGTTCAGATAGATCATTTGGCTAATATTGTAACAAACGCGGAGTTTAGGTTGGCTTTTCAAATGTTGGTCCATCCTATGATGGCACAAACCACTAGAGAGGTGGTAGTCTCCGTGAACCCCAATGTGGGTACGGCGGCTTCAATAGTGAGGGGCTTTACAAGGATGAACCCTCCAAATTTTTATGGCTCCAAAGTTGAGGAGGACCCCAAGAGTTTATCGATGAGGTCTATAAGGTACTTGCTATTATGGATGTGACTCCAGTAGAGACGGCCGAATTGGCCACTTACCAATTAAAAGGTGTTTCTCAAGTGTGGTACAACCAATAGAAAGAAGCAAGGCCGGTAGGAGCAGGCCCTGTAGAGTGGGAAGTGTTTAAATATGCTTTTCTTGAAAGGTTCTTTCCCCTTAAGATGAGGGAAGCAAATGTGCTTGAGTTCATTAACCTTCGCCAAGGAAGTATGAGTGTGAAGGAGTATGCTCTAAATTTCACTCAATTGTCTAACTATGCTCCATCTATGGTTGCGGATTCTTGGACTAGGATGAGTAAATTTGTGTCGGGGATATCCGAAATGGTGGTTAAAGAGGGCCATAATGCTGTGCTTATTGGTGACATGGACATCTCTAGTCTTATGGTCCATGCACAAAAAATTGAAGAGGAGAAACTCAAGGAAAAGTCTAGGGAGGCAAAAAGGGCTAGGATCAGAGATGGAAATTTCTTTATGGCAAAGTCCGATGGATAAGGTCGACCTACATTTCCACAATGATTTTCAGGTCAAGGTTCCTCCGATGCTCCTACTAAGTTCAACAAAGATAGGGTGTCTAATCCTAAGACTCAAGGAGGAAATGGTAGTGGATCTTCATTGTCTATGTCTAATTGCACTAAGTGTGGAAGGAAGCACGATGATAAGTGCCTAGCCGGCACAGATGTTTGTTACAGTTGTGGTAAAAATGGTCACAAGATGAGGGATTGCCCAATGCTTAAGGCTAAAGGAAGAGAGGGCAAGCAAGCTCCTCCTAGTGGTTCGGGTTCTAATTCTCCCAAGCATATCACGACCCAGGGGTACCCCTAGATGTAACACAACGTACTTGACATCGAAGGGTCTCATACAAGCCCTTAGCATAATCACACATATAAGTAATAGAAATGATGCGGAATTTTATTAAATTTTACAATAAAAAGTCTTTTTCATAAGAGAAATATAAGAGTCTAAACTTTGTCTCAATAACCATCTAATACAATCGAATAGAATCGAATACAATCTTAGGGTCATAGCCTTTCACAACATAGTCTTGAAAATAGAAAGTAAAAAAGGAACTAGAAATGAATAATGTATTGTCCTCGAACCATGAGGACTCACCAAGCTTGGAGAATAGTCAACCCAAGCTCTACTTGAAAAGAGAAGTATACCTCAATAACCGAAACCTACACTTATAAGATAATGTAGAAAATATGGGTTAGCACAAATGTACTAAGTATGGTAGTTATGCACTAAAATACTTAAAACATGCTCAAAAGGGACATTTAGCTGAAATCAAGCATTTATCAAGTTTAAAAGCCATCATGCACATTCGTGAAGAAACATAAATCATACCATATCATAAGCAACCCAAAGCTATACTTGTGCAATGCCTAGGTAAGACCCCATAATCCTACATAAGACTAAGTACCACTTTTAGGTCACCAATATCATACATATCATACGTTGACCTCATCATTAGCCAATATTCATCGACAAGGAAATATACATATTCATAACTAGTGACAAGTAAAGTCAACCTTAACAACATTTCATATCATACATGTATAATTCATAAGTCTTCATAGCATAATATAACCTCACCACAACCCCTCTTAAAGCCTACTTGTGCAATATATAAATGGAGTCCCATACCCCACTCATACTAAGTAGTACCTCTTAAGAAGTCATAGTTAAAGTCCATGCTCTTGTCATAGTTCATATTCTTGTTCTCGGTCATGTTCTTATCATATAGGGAAAATTAGGCTTAACCGACATAGACCATGTGAGCTACATGGAATCCGGTGTCATGCCCCCACATCGAAAAGAGGTGTCCTACTTGCCTAAGGTAGAACTAACATGTTTAGCTTTTAGGTGGATCCACTAGCTAAAGACCTATGTGGGCACATAGTTATGGGATAAGGAGATTGCTACTAGAAACCTGGACTTTGTAACTTAAAAGGTTTCCATCTCATGAGATAACTTACTTTGGGAAGCCAGACTTTCTAACGTAAAATCTTCCATCTCATTTTTATATCCACTTGGTGCTAAGCATAATTTCCTTTAAAATTCATATTAAGTCTTTACTTGAGTTCATGTTCATAAAATAATGCACTAGGCACTCAAGTCAATATGGTATCATAATAGCTCGTACATTCATTAGCTGAGAATGTCCATTCAATCTTAGAATCATCAATGTGTGAGTAAACCTTTCACATCATATTCCTAGTGTATTCATGAGAATAGCTTTTCATTCAACACAACAAGATCATCATTGTCATAATAGTTCATGCATAATAATGTGTAAAGGTATAGGAGAGAATGATCTTTCAATCAATACCACAATTACACCATAGTCATAGGATCTTCATTGTCAACATAAATCTCGAAGCACATACATAATTTGCACATTCATGTACAAATTCTCATAACTTACCCAACAAGAATCATGAATTGCATTCAACCCAACATCTAGAATTTCTACATTAGATATGGGTAATAACACAATTCAATCAATTCATACAAGACCCATTTACATGCTCATAAATTCAGTTAACCCACATTAAGATCACAATTTAGCAATAGAGTGGATCCATGGGTTCTTGGGGGAATTTAACCAAAATTAAACCATAAATCATCTATTCAATCATAAAAAAAACATAATTCAACCATTGAAATTACTTTTAAAAAGGAACCTATGGTGCTCGAATCAAACCGTTGAAATTGGGGAACTTGGAAGTTTGAAAATCAAGTTTTGAAGGGGCTCTTTGGGTGGAATCTACCCAAAGATGAAAACTACCATACCTTGATGATGAATCCTTCAAGAATTTGATGAAAAACCATTGAATTCTCGCAGCCCATGCTTCAGTTTTACTCTTCTTCTTCTTGGGTTTTTAGAGATAGAAATATTATGAGGAAGATGAACTTTTGATTTTGATTTGGGTCTTTGTGAAAGTGATTTAGTTTGGGTGTTTAATGACTTAAAATACCTTATATATTTATCTAAAAATAATATAAAATATACTCATTTAAAAATAGGACTTAAAAATAATATTTACAAAAATACCCCTTGCCCACATGGACTTGCCAAAAAAACTAAGGCAAAGTCCAAGGGAGCTTTTAAGGTGCTTGGAGTGGTCTGCCAGCCGTGGACCCTCCCTTGGATTTGTGCCTCAAACTTTATAAAGCTAAGGCATCTCCACGAAGGTCTACATAGGTAGTGGGCTTGTCCACTTTTCATGGACCCTCACTTGTACACATGCACTCTGCCTAGGAGCACCAAGGCAACCCCCACGTGGGGCGCTCCATGTGCAGCGGGTCCTCCACGCTCCTTGGACCCTCACATGGAATGACCTCTTTCCAAATTTGGCTAAACCAAAGTCCACGAGGGACTTGTATTGGCAGTGGAGGCCTGTCACGGGTCTTGAAGACTCACGTGAACTTGCCTCCTTGCCTATAAGGCTAAGGCATTGGTTCAAGGAGGCTTCTAAGGGTGGTGAACACTTTCACCTTCCTTGAACAATGCCTTTTGCCCACACGGCTAAGGCAAAGCACAAGAGTGCTTCTAAGGGTAGTGAAGCCTTTCGCTTTCCTTGAACCCTCTCTCAAACTTATACTTGGTCAATTTTTTTGACTATTTCATCAGTCCAATTTATGCATAAACTTTTAATAGTCATACGTTAGGCTCTAGTTTCACCTATCAATTTTTCTAGGTGTTACATTATCTCCCCCTTGGGAACATTCGTCCTCGAATGAAGATCTATACACCTTACAAAATTAAAAGACTCAAGACTAGCAGCCCAACAAGCATAAAATATCAAAATAATACACCACATAAGTAGGAAACTTTAACTCCATCTCAACATAATCAATGCAACAAAAAGGTAGTAGGAACTACATCTATCAACCCAATATGCATGAAATTTAACATTTCTCATGTTCATAGGAGGGACTACCTTCTCCAATAAAAGCATGCTCAACAGAACATTAAGGAGCCAATACGCCATCTCAATAAATATAATATAGCATGTTCATCAATTCATCTCATGAAGTCAAATATGCAATATCATACTAAAATGCACAACAACATGAGGAACATATAAATCATGAAAGATCAATTTATACTAAACATGAATTCTCACAAGAACATGCATAATCATAAGGAAATCATGGAACACAGATATAGCACACATGACTTCCAAGACTAGGAGCTCAAGAGGAACTACTTACCTCAAGCTTGAATAGGAGTAGAAGGAAAAACATGAGGATAGCGGGACTTCATATCGGCCCCGGCTTCCCAAGTATTCCCCTCAACTAAGTGATTCCTCCATAACACATTTATGGAAGCTACTTTCTTATTTCTCAACATCTTTACCTGTCGGTCTAAAATCTCTACCGGAACCTCTTCATAAGAAAGACTCTCATCAACTCCCAAACCCTCTAAAGGAATGATGAATATCAGATGTCCAATGAACTTCTTAATCATGGAAACATGAAACACCAGGTGAACCGGAGCCAACTCATTCGGTAAGTCTAACTTATATGCAACTTTACCAACACATTTCAAGACTTGATACGGGCCCATATACCGGGGACTAAGCTTCCCCTTCTTACCAAACCTCATCACACCCTTCATAGGTTAGATTTTCATGTAGACCCAATCACCAATTTCAAATTCTAGATCCCTTCCTCTAACATCGGTATAAGACTTTTGCCGACTTTGGATTGTCTTCAACCTCTCTCTAATGAGTTAAACTTTTTCAATGGCCTCATAAACTAGTTCGGGACCAATTAGAGAAATTTCACCTACTTCAAACCAACCAACCACAAATCTATACCTCCTACCATACAATGCTTTAGAAGGAGCAATGACAATACTTGAATGATAACTATTATTGTAGGAAAACTCTATCTCCAAATTACCCTTGAAGTCTATAACACACGCCCTCAACATATCTCCTAAGGTTTGAATGGTACGTTCCGCTTGACCATCCGTTTGAGGGTGGAAAGCGGTGCTACGATTCACCTTAGTACCAAGCCCTTTTGGAATTCCTGCCAAAAGTGTGAAGTAAATTGAGTACCCCGATCCAAAATAATAGATAAAGGAACCCCATGCAAATTCGCATTCTCCTTAATGTACAATTTGCCATAGTCCTCCACTGAAAAGGAAACCTTGACGCGAATAAAGTGGGTGGATTTTGTCATTCTATCAACAATGACCCAAATAGAGTCATGTTGCCTTCGAGTACGAGGCAAACCCACTACAAAATCCATATTTACATCCCCCCACTTCCAAGTGGGAATATCTATTTCTTAGGCCAAACCTCCAGGTCTTTGGTGTTCGGCTTTAACTTGTTGAGATTTTGGACACTTACCCACAAAACCTGCTATATCCTTTTTCATACCATTTCACCAATAGACTTCCCGTAGATCACTGTACATCTTGGTGGTTCCCGGATGAATAGAATACCTAGAACCATGAGCCTCTTCTAAAATTTGCTCCCTCAAGCCATTAACATCCGGAGCATATAATCGACCTTACTACCTAAGCATTCCATCTCCCCTTTGGGAGAAAGCCTCAACAAAATTTTTGAGCACCAACTCTCTCAACTCAACTAATATAGGATCAAGGTCTTGCTTATACTTCACGTCCATTACATAGGATGTTTCGGAACCATTGTGGATCGTGACTCCATCTTTAGGGTAATCCACTAGTTGGACACCTAACCGAGCCAACCTATGTACATCACAAGCTAACTCTTTCTTCTCATCCTCTACATGGGCCACACTACCCATGGACAATTGACTTAAGGCATATGCAACTATATTAGCTTTGTCGGGGTGGTAAAGGACACTCATATCATAATCTTTTAAAAGTTCTAACCACCTTCTTTGTCGGAGATTAAGTCTTTTTGAGTAAACACATATTGAAGACATTTTTGATTGGTGAAAATAGCTACATGGACCCCATAAAGGTAATGACTCCATATCTTCAAAGCAAACATTACTACCGCTAGTTCAAGGTCATGGGTCAGATAATTCATTTTAAGGATCTTGAGTTTCCTTGATGCATAGGAGATAACTTTACCATGTTGGAAAAGGACACATCCCAAACCAACTAGAGAAGTGTCACAATATAGCACAAACCCATCGATACCCTCCGATAAGGTCAACACCGGAGCAGAAGTAAGCTTATCTTTCTATTCTTGGAAGATTTTCTCACACACCTCCAACTACACAACCTTAGCTTTCTTTTGAGTCAAAGTCGTCAATGGAGAAGCAATGGAGGAGAAACCCTAAAAAGACCTTTTATAATAACCGGCCAAACCCAAAAAGCTTCTAATATTTATAGGATTTAGAGGTCTAGGCCAACCCTTAACCGTATCCGTCTTCTTAGGATCAACCTCAATACCCTTGATCGACACAATATGACCAAGAAAGGCCACAAACCTTAGCCAAAACTCACATTTACTAAACTTTGCGTACAATTGGTGGTCTTTACGGACCTGCAATACAATCCTCAAATGATTCACATGTTCATCCTCATTCCTTGAATAGATCAAAATATCATCAATAAAAACGATCAAGAACGTATCAAGGTATTGCCTAAACACCCTATTCATTAAGTCCATGAATGTCGTCAGGGTATTAGTTAGACCGAAAGACATTACTAGGAATTCATAGTGACCATGTCTTGTTCGGAAGGCCTTCTTGGGAATGCCAACCCCTCTCACCCTTAGTTGGTAATATCTTGAACGTAGATCAATCTTTTAAAAGTAACTAGCCCTCTGGAGTTGGTCAAACAATTTGTCAATTCTAGGAAGGGAATACTTATTCTTTATAATCACCTTGTTCAATTGGTGGTAGTCAATACACATTCTAAGGGACCCATCCTTCTTTCTTACAAACAATACCAGATCACCCCATGGAGAGATACTCGGTTGTATAAAGCCTTTGTCAAACAAATCATTGAGTTGCTCCTTCAACTCTTTCAATTCAGACGGAGCCATTCTATAAGGAGGAATGGATATAGGTTGTGTATCTGGCAAAAGATCAATGCCAAAATCTATTTCCCGTTCGGTAGGAATGCTGGGCAAGTCATCGGGAATGACTCCAAAAATTCACTCACCACAAGGACCGACTCTAAAGAAGGAGTTTCCGACTCAACATCCATAACTCTAACAATATGGTAAATACACCCCTTGGAGATCATTTTCCAAGCTTTGAGACAGGAAACAAATTGACCTCTAGGGATAGAAATTCTCCCTTTCCACTTTAAAGTAGGATCATTTGCAAATTGAAACTTAACCACCCGTGTTCTACAATCAATAGAGGCAAAACATACATGCAACCAATGCATACCCAAAATGACATCAAAGTCTAACATGTCTAACTCTATAAAATCAACAAATGTGACTTTACGAGACAAAGAAATAAGAAAAATCCTATAGACTCTTTTCGCAACTACTGAGTCACCAACCGGGGTAGAAAACGAAAAAGGTTCTTCTAACACATCGGGGAGTATTTCAAACTTCATAGCCACAAAAGGTGTAACAAATAACAAAGTGGCATCGGTGTCTAACAATTCATAAACATCAATAAAAAAAGACTTGCAACATACCGGTCACCACATCCGGGGAGCTCTCTTGGTCACCTCGAGATTGAAGAGCTTAGAAGCGGGTTTTCTTGGGAGCATTGGAATTTGAGCCACTAGGAAGGGCTTGCTTGACCTCTCTTACTTGAACCTTTAGCATGGGATAATGTCTCACAATATGACCACTTTTTCCACAATTTAAACACCCATCCGTGCCAACAAGACACTTACTATCAATTCGGTGAGTCGGCGAGCACAATTAATGTCGTCGAAAGGGCGAGAACTGGACGGTTTTTAAGGCAAAAGGTTAAAAAGTTCAAAATCTTTCACATTCCCTCACTTTTTAACTTTCAAAAATCAGACCCGCGCTATATTTTCCCGTATTTTCATGTTTTTACTACTTTTTAGTCATCGATTGTGTGTTCAGTGTTGGAATTCTTTGCTACCTAGCTTTTCAAACTATCTATTCAGCATAAAAGGTTGGTTTTCCGAACCCCAAACTTGTAATTAGCAATTAATCTCATTTGCATTTGTTTTGATCTTATTGATGTGTGTTGGACCTCTCTGAATCCTTGCTTGTGTGTTTATTTCCCGATTTTAATTTGAATATCATGTCTTTAATGCCTAATTGTTCATTTCCCAAATTTAGTGCTTTAAAATTGATCTAAATTGTTGGGTTGTGATAATTTGTGGTTGGGTCTAGTCGGGTGAAGTCTAAATAACCCTTCTTTGTGCTAAATGACACATATTTCTCGATGATGGAGCGTCTGATGTCATTCCTAAGGGCGTAAGTTGTCAAATGGCCAATTTTGGCCAAACAAGTAGAAGTCTGAGTATCTCGGGGGCATGGGGTCTAAGTCTAATTGTTCTAGTGTTTGGTTTGATTTTGTTTTCGGGGGCTGCATGGTTGATTTTGGGAGTCGAGGTGAAAATAGGCACGTTGGGCAGTTTTGTGAACTGGGTTGAGCTCGCCGAACCACTCGGTGGTTCACCGAATCCCCCTTGATCACCTTTAATTTCATGCGTTTGTTAAGTTTTGGATCTGTAACTTTCAGCGAAAAGCCTAAGTTCGCCGAGTGCACTCGGCGACTCACCGAAAGTCTTCTTTGATAGCCCTTTCTATGCCCCTAACCCTTAAAATACACTATAACTTTCGGCGGGCTGGTCTGTGCCTGCCGAATGCTGTCGGCGATTCGCCGAAAGACCCCTCCCATCGCCAACATGCCAATTTTTTGAGAATCTTTAAACCAATCCTTTCGGTGAGTGACTTCACGTATCAGGACACTACTTCCAATTCATGTACCAATGATCACGAGTAGTAATAAAAGGTTCGGAAAA
Organism: Solanum acaule; assembly: GCA_036250505.1. Classification (NCBI taxonomy): domain Eukaryota; kingdom Viridiplantae; phylum Streptophyta; class Magnoliopsida; order Solanales; family Solanaceae; genus Solanum; species Solanum acaule. The sequence goes on from JAJOOR010008979.1 coordinate 13,130, forward strand.
CCAACCTTTTATGCCGATTAATAAAGATTGTAATGTTAGGGGGCAAAGCCTTCCAACCTTGAGCACAGATCAATGACTAAAATACTAGAAAAATGCAAAAATATAGGAACTAAAGTGTGGGTGTGAGTTTGTAAAGATTAAAACTGAGGGAAAGTGAAGGAGATTGAAACTTTTGAAACTTTGGCGCTAAGACCATCCAGCTTTCACCAAGTTGGCGACATTAGTCATGCTTGCCAATCCACTTGGCGACACACTGAGTGGATACTTACCTCGCCAAGGTTTACAGGACCTCCAGTTATCGTTGGAGTCTAGACGGCAGTCTAGGTTGGGGTCGCTGACCTCGTCGGCGGTACGTTGAGCGAACCATTTGCTCACTAATCTGTATTTTCTAACCACTTTCTACACCTTAGCCTGCACGAACAACACACCATTATTTTTAAAATAGAAATAAAGCAATAAAAGGGTGTTGGGTAGCCTTCCAAGCAGCGCCTTAGTTAATGTCATGGTGCGACGCAAGTCTACACTTAAGCTTCATTCTAGGGGTTCACCATAGTGTCACTAGGCAACCCATTTGTAGACTATGAGTAGAGGCACACTATCACTTGGTTCATTTAGGCGTCTAGGAGCTGGATGATCATGGAATGAAAGGCTGTAGTCTGATTCAACATTTCGATATTCTCTTTTATGTCATTCAACACCTTGTCTTGTTCTTCGATCTTGTCTAGAATGACTGAGAGTACCTCCTCATTTTGTCCACCCTCTTGCTTCTTCGTCTTTTGACGCTCGCAAAGGGGAAAATTCTTGTCCTCTTTCTTGGATCGTGCCTCCAGTTCCATGACTTTCATGGACAAGACATCCAGCTGAGTCAACATTGCTGCCCATTCTTGTTTTTTTTTTGTTTCCTTGTTGGTTTAAATCATGTCATCAAGGAGTTGGGCTACAACTTCGTAAGGTTGGTGTATCAAACAACCTTCAAAGAGTTGGTCAGCAGTACTTCTATTTTCGGGACCAAAACTCCTATCGAAGCATTCTAGTAACAATTCATCGAACATTCCATGAGTTGGGCACGACTGTAGTACTTTCTTAAATCTCAGCCACATCTCATGGCTTGTCTCACCTCTTACTTGTTTGAATGTTAGGAGGGTATCCCTAAAGATTCAACAATTTCAAAAGAGGGTGTTCCCCATAGTTACCATTCACAATCATCTTTCCTGTTGCAGCACACAGACAAGCAAAACAAAACTAAAGTTAAGTAAGTAGAACTACAACTAACAAGAACAAAATTCAACTTAACCAAAAATTCTCAAATAATACCACTCCCCGGCAGCGGCGCCATTCTGACTTCACGTATCAGGACACTACTTCAAGTTCAAGTGCCAACAATCGCGAGTAGTAATATATCCCAACCAAGGGTTGGGATCGTTCCCACATGGAGTGGTTTCGAGAATTTATAGCCAAGTACAAATCAATTTAAGTTACTCATTGCTATAAGACATATACGAATAACAACATGTCAAATTAAATGGTGACACAAGTGGCAATTATCAAGGGGGTTGGTAGTTAAATTAGCAACTAAAAACAACAAAAATATAGAAACACGAATATAGAGATGGGATTCTTGGGATGTGATAGGATTATGGGCTAAAATAAACAACCGGGTATATGCTATTGATAGTAAATCACTGTAAATTGGTAACTAAGCTTGACTTTAGTGGGGGTAAGTTTTCTCTTGTACAATTTACCCCGAATGAAATTGTTTTCTCTCGAACACCGATAAGGAGCAATTTAGCAGAGCCTTCGCCTTAGTCCATTCATTCTCTCGAGCTAAATGTGTGGGAGAGGGTTTCGGACTCAGTCTCTCGAGTTGAACCCATGATAACTCAATAACCACCGACTATCAATTCAATAGTTTTGGTTTTAAAACTCTCTCTTGAGCAAGCCAAAAAACACGAAGTTAATCTTGTATTTGCAACTACAATCCCATTAAATTCAAACACAACTACTGAATGAAATCAACAACAAATTAACTATCAGTTAGCAATACCCAACAGTAAATTCAACCCATATTCGCACCCCAAGAATTGGGGTTTTTGGTAGATATAGTAAGGAGATAGAAATCGATACCGAAATGTATTTTCATCAATTCGGTTGGTTTGAAAATGTCTTTACACACGTCAAAGATGAAAATTCTTCAATACCCACTTCCAATTTCTTTGAATTGGAAACATTCAAATCTTCGAAGCTCAAGAACAATGTCTCCCAAAAACTCTAAGAACTAAAACTGAAAAATAATGAATAATTCTATGTCTTAGATAAAAATTTGATACTAAGCTACAAATTTAAACGAGTATTTATAGTTTAAAAAAATTTGTGTTGCGAAGGATCACTTGGCGCAGTTAGTTGGAATCGACAATTCACTCTGTGATCCGCCCTTTGGTTTGGTTCATCGCCTTTCTGCATTGACCATTAGCAAATACAAGTTCTATAACATTGGGCAATAGAGTACTGCATCGCGGAATCTTTCGGCGACATCGCCGATTGCTCCTTTATCTCGCCGACTCGATTTTATCCTTCAGAGCTTGGCACACTGGAACATTAGGTGAGACCATAGACATTCAGCGACTCGTCTAATGGTTTAGGTGATCATCAGGCTGTCTTTTTTCAGCTGCCTTGTTCCTTTTGCCCAATAGTGTCCCTGCTTTGTCTCTAACTCCAAATACCTAAAAATCAAGGATTTTCATCTGTTATTGAGACCACATATGCATTTGAGGACACTAAATCTATCAAAATAAAGCCCTAAATAAGTCCAAATCATGGACTCATCAGTGAGCCGGATTTGGTTTTTGGCTTGCTCGAGAGAGAGGTTTTAAAACCAAAACTACTGAATTGATGGTCTATGGTTATTGGGTTATCGTGGGTTCAGCTCGAGAGAGTGAATGCTAAACCCTCTACCACATATTCAACTTGAGAGAGGGAATGGACTAAAGCGAAGGATGTGCTTAATTGTTGCTAATTGGTGTTCGAGAGAAACCAATTTGATTCGGGGTAAATTGTTCAAGAGAAAATTTACCCCCACTAAAGTCTAGATTAGTTACCAATTTACAGCTATTTATAGTTAATTGCAATTATCCAATTGTTTACCTTAGCCCATAATCCCAGTCACATACCAAAAATCTCGTCTCCATATTCGTATTTTAATACTATTTGTTGTTTTTAGTTACTAGTTGACTACAAGCCGCCCATTGATAATTGACACTTGTGTCACCCCTAATTTGATATGCTTTTTTCTTGGTTAATATTTTTTAGCTATGATAAACTCGAACTGATTTTTACTTTTCTATTTGGTTCTCAATTACAAACCGCTCCCTTGGGACTCTATTCCAACTCACTAGTTGGGTTATATTACTATTGAACGATTGTTGATGTTTAGTGTTAGATGAAGCATCATTGATACGTCAAATCAAAATGGCGCCACTGCCGGGGAGTGGAGTCAGTTGAGAATCTTTACTTAAGTTGAATTTTGTTGTTGTTAATTATACAGAACTAATTTAATTTTTAGTTTTGTTTAGCTTGAGTTGTTGTTTCAAGAAGATATTTTGAGCATGGCTGATAAAAATGGTGGTCATGATTGAGACTAATCAGGAAATGGAAAGGGACCACTCTTTGGTCCCACTATTAACTCAGCTGGACGACTTGGCCAATAAAATATTATAGGTGGAATGCTAGTGCAAAAGAAAAGGGAGGTACATACCCCCTCATGAGCGGAGACAGTCTAAAGACAATGAGAGCAGTCGTGTCGAGGATACGCTACTAATCATTCTCCAAACGATCAATGAGCAAGATAGAGTTCTAGAAGAGATGAAGGAGAATGTTGAAGTGCTAAATAAGATGATTCGCTCTCACTCTAGATCTATCTAGCTAATTGAAATCCTCATGAGTCATGTAGTGCCTCATCTATACCCAAATAAAAAAGAGGGGTTGTCTTGTGACACTAAGGCCAACCCCACAAATGGAGTTTGAATAAGGACTTGGGTCATTCCACAATGTTAATTAAGGCACTTTTTGGGTGGCACCCCAAGGTTTTATTTGCTTTCTTTTAAGTTAAGAATAATGGTGTGTTGATTTTACAAGTTGAAGTGTGGAAAGTGTTTGAAAAATGCAGGTTGGCAAGATAAAGGTCCAGTCGGCGTATTGCCGAAGAGGTTGGCGACCCCGACCTAGACCGCCATTGGACTCAAGAAAACTTTAAATTGGAGTCGGTAAAACTCGGCAAACCCAATAATTTATTGGCGATTCACAGACTAGGTCGGCAGTCATGATATAATTCATTGTTTGGACCCCTTATTTACTAGAGGTCTTGTAAAGCTCAGCGAGGTAAGTGACCACTGGGCGTGACATCGAGTGGTTCGGCGGTTACAACTAATTTCTCTCAATGGGCGAAAACTAGACGGTTTTTAAAAATACGGCCAAAAGGTTTAAATTTCCAACTCATTCACTTTTCCTCACTTTTAATCTTCCCAAACTCACACCCGCGTAATATTTTCCATATTTCTTGCTTTTCCACCGTATTTTAGTCGTTGATTTGTGCTTGGATTGGGATTACATTGCCGCCTAGCATTTCATTCTTATTTTATCAACACTAAAGGTTGGTTTTCCGAACCCTGAGTTTATTTTAATCACGTTTGTACTCATTTGCAAATGATCTTATCTTGTAGATGTGTGTTGGGCCTCTCTGATAGGATTAGAATGCTTAATTTCCTATTTTTATTCGATAATATTGCCTGTAGCTTCTTCATTGTTGAATTCCAATAATTTATGCGTTAAAATGAATTAACATTTTTTGGGGTTGTACTTGCATGTTGTTGAGTTTAGTTGGGTGAAGTCTAAGTAACCTATGTTTGTGCCAAAGGACGTAATTTGCCTAATGATAAAGCAGGTGACATTATTCTTAAGGGTAAAAGTCGTCAATTTGCCAAATTTGGCAAAACTGGGAGAAGTCTGAGTACCCCAAGATAATGGGCATTATGGGTCTTGCTTTAATTTGACTAGTGAATGGTTTGATTTTTTTTTCGGGGGTTGCAGGGTTGAATTCAAGAATGGAATCTGGGACGGAGGACTTGTAGTATCTCTCTAGATCTGGCAAAAGCGAAAGACCCCCTAACATAATTCGAATGGAGGCTGACCGCTGAGCCCATAAGTTGGGTTGAAAATAAGCATGTTGGGTTGTTTGGCGAGCTGGGTCGAGCTCGTTGAACCACTCGACGGTTCATCTAATATCCCCATCTCGCCTTTAATTTCATGTTTAATGGATAGTTTGGTTCTATAACTTTTGGCGAGAAGCCTGAGGTCACGGAAAGCACTCAGCGACTCTCTGAAAGTCTTCTTGATCACCCTTTATGTCTGTACCCCTGTACCCTTTTTGCACTGTAACTTTCGGTGGACTGACCCTTGCTCGTCGAAAGGCTCGTCCCATCACCGGCTTGCCAAAATTTTAGAGCCAATCCTTTTGGCGAACTAGATCGGCTCGCCCAGAGGTTGGGAGAGTCTGTCTGCTACTGTTATTTGTGATTCTAATTGAAGTGTTTCTAACTTTTTTTCCGATGATTTACAGATATGGTACGGACAAACATAGACATGCCACCTCGGAAAAGAGCACGGGGTATTACTCTAAATGAAGGGGGTTCAAATCCTTTAAAGAAGGGATGGAAAGAGCCTCCACCACGCAATAAAGGTAAGGGCAGGAGGCCCATTTATGACAGAGCGACCACTGGCTCCTAGGCTGATTTATCTAAGCCTGAGGATGAGAAAACTTTGTAGTCTCGGAGGGCTGAACTCCGGGATAGATCTCCATCTACCTCTACCAGAGTTCCTTCAGCTCTCACACCACTAGACTCAATGCCAACTCAGGCACCTCCTGTGGCCCCTATGCCCCAAGTCAATCCTCCACCGAGGCTCCTCAACTGGTTGAAAGGCGATGGTTTGCGAACTATCCTTAAGGAAAAGCTACCATCTACAGAAGGCATGGAAGGAAAGTACTCTAATGTGAGGGACACCCTCCACTTCCATAATTTTGAGTTGTTCACCAGGCCCCTAGTCCCTTACATTCCTTCTTGGGTCCAGGAGTTCTATACATCTTATGGGGAGTTGGTGCCAAAGAGTAAGAATAAAGCCAACGAGTTCAGACTGGTAAAGTCGGTCATGGTCAGGGGCAAGGATGTTGGGTGCAGTACTGAGTATATTAACACTATTTTGGATAGAGCACTGCACTCTTTGCATCCGTACGAGGGATCAACTGTTGCTCAGTCCCTAGATGACTAGAAGGGCTGGTTGGCTCCTTTGATTTCCGATACCATCCGATGATGGATAGAGGTAGGAGTTCCCATAGAAATGTTGGACTTGGGTATTGCTGCTCGTTTCTGGTTTGGCTTCATTTACAGCACCATAATGCCATCCAGAATGAGTCTATTCTACGCCATCCTAAGGTAGCCTTCCTTGGAGCTATCATGTCCCGGAGGAGAATTGACCTCAGACTTCTTATTGAGTAGGAGATGGCCATGAGGGCCAAGCAGAGACAGACTTTCTTACCGTTCCCAGTCTTGATCATAGAATTATGCCGGCAAGTGAGAGTACCTCGTGATGATACAAGGGACATTGAGATTACCCCATCCAACTCCACTGATATCCGGCATATTAAGGTCGAGTACACTAGAGAGGAGGCTGACAGGAGGAGAGCAACTCCGGCATATACATCTCCAGAGGTGGATGTCGATTTTATACCTGCAGATGCGTCTTTGCCTACTCCGGCCTCTAGGACTTCAGGTACCTCTGCTCCTTTTCCCTCTTCACAGGCCCCAGGTACATCCACCTCTTCCCAGCAGACCAGGATTACCTGGCCTGGTAAGCAGACGTAAGGTCTACAAGACTAGAGAGAGATGTCCCCTTGATTATTGAGGCTGCCATCTTAGCTGCACTGACTCCCCTCCGAGCTTTTGTTGATGAGTTGGCTACTAGAGTCACAACTTGTGAGAGTAAGCAAGGGGAGGCCTCCGAGGTTACGACTTTGAAAGAATAGGTATTAGGCTTGAGAAAGGACATAGACTTTCTGAAGTCTACTGACTTCACTTCATTACTGGAGCCTGTTGATGATATAGACACTTCTGCTACTTCAGAGATTCCTCTGGCTACCATCGGAGACATACACAGGGATGAGGCTGCAGATGATGAGTTGGATGCTGAAACCGATGAGGAGCAGATTGGGATACATGAGAGAGCATATATAGAGACTTACCTGATCTTGAGGAGACGATTATGCAGTCAATAATGCAGAAATCGCTGACAGAGACCTCCATGGAAGCCTCTAGTGGAGCTGGTACGTTTGAGGTGACTCCGGCCACTGATGCCCTAGTCCAGACTGATGCACCGGGCACTGATGCCCAGACAGATGGAGTGACTGCTTAGACAGGATCCCCTCTTTACCTCTCTCTTTGGCTTACTTTATTTTGACTTATGGATAATTTAGTTTGTTTGCATTAGAGGACAAATGACTTTATTTGTGGTAGGGTGAGGCCCACCTTTTTTTTGTAATTGATGTTTTGTGTATATATTTGAGTTTTTGAGCTTAATTTGTGTTATACATTGCTTTTGTGGAAGGTTTAAGCTTATAGCTCCGTGTTTATAATTGTAAATGATTTTTGACCCTTCAAAAATTTGTTTACCACCTCTTATATGTGTTTGAATGTGGCTATTCTTTTGCAAATTTGAGTCTTGGTTTTGATCAACATCGTTTGACTTGAATAGTGCTCATAATCAACCGAACAATGAATTTGCGGCTACGATGAGGCCAAATGAAGTTGCATAGACAATATGTGAACTTTCTACATCTCGTTGTAATTAGCCAATTATCAAATTGATTCTCTTGTGTTGAAGGTTGCACACTAGCGAAAGTATGGAGTCTTGTTTGACTTTGGTGTCAATGCCTTGTGTGATGAGCTTAACTTGAACCATGTATGATGACACCTAGAATTTGCCTCATTGGTCCAGTTGCCTAAGTGATGTGAATTCTTGAGTTGACTTAGGCATCTTTAAAGAGTGTGAACCAATTTGACGTTATACCTTTTTTTGTGGCCTATCCTGTGAGTGTGTGAACCTTCCTTGAGCACCCTTTGAGCCATAACCTTTTCTTGGAAGAAACTCGATGAAATCAGAACCTTTCTTAATTCATTACCCATAATTCTCATGATTTGAGGTTTGTTTGAATAGCCAACTTAGGCCAAAACGGTGTGGTGAAAAGAGAAGGTAAATCAAGGAGTGCAAGAAGGTACCCTTTTACCCATGTTTTGAGAAAAATGGAACCCCTCCATACTAAAAAAAGAAGAAGAGATGGAATAGTAGAAAAGAAAAAAAAAGAAAAAGTTGTGGAATAAAGTTGTGAAAATGCCTAAAGAAATAGGGTTTCCAACAGACCATGGAAAGTGAATAATGGGATGACTTGTGAGCACGAATAAAACTAATGAGGAAAAGGAAAGGAAGTGTTGTTTGCACCATATTTCATGAGGATAAAAGTCACCCAGCCTAAATGACCATACCTTTGCACTCAGCCCCATTATAAGCCTTGAAAAGACCTTTTTGATCTTTAGTGAGCTGAAGCAAATGTCAATTGGAAAATATGGGCAAACCTATGAGTGAAGTCATGCATTGTGTTTCATCTTTGTGAGTGTGAGCGTTGCATTTGATTCCAGAGCTTTAACTTGTTGAACCATTATGTGTGAATATGGAATCATTCCTTGCGTGAGGGCATTTGATAACTTTTGTTGACCTTGAACTTGCATTTGAAGCAGGTATTGTGAGCATGAGATTCTTTGGTAATGGTGAGTCACAACTTGAATCTTTGAGTACACAATTGATCCTTGCATGAGTAAGTTGAGTCTTGTTGTGTGCATTCATGATTGAGTCTTGTGTAGCACTGTTTGAGACATCCTTTTTGTACTGCTGAACTTGAGTTTTACTTGAGGACAAACAAAAGTTTAAGTTGGGGGTGTTGATGAGTCCACAGATTGGACTCATTTAGGGCCTTATTTTAATAGATATAGTGTCCTCAAATACATATTTTGTCTCAATAACTGATGTAAATTCTTGAATTTCAGGTATTTAGACTTAGGGACAAAGCATGGACACTATCGTGCTAAAAGGAACAAGATAGTTGAAAGAACGAGGAAATGAAGGCCTGAGATTGCCTAACTCTTCAGGCGAGTCGCCGAATGGCCTTAATCTCGCCTAATGTTCCAGTATGCAATGCCTTAAAGGAGAAAATCAAATCGGCAATGGAGAGAAGAAGTCGGCGCGTCACTGAAGAGTTTCGCAAAGCAGTGCTATAACGCCCAATGATACTAAACGCGAAGATGTTAAAGGCCAAAGAAAAACGGCGATGGGGAATACCAAAGGGCAGATCGCCAAGTGGATCGGCGATACCGACTAACTGGGCCGAGTGATCCGTCATAGCATAGTTTTTGACAACTATAATTACTTGTTTTGAATTTTTAGCTTAGTATCAGAGACTTATCAAATTTTGATTGAATTTGAGTGAATTATTCAGTGTTAGTTCTTTGAGTTTTGGGAGACAATTTACCCTTAGCCTTGAAGATTTGAAGATTTCCAATTTTAAGCAATTGGAAGTGGGTATTGAAGATACTTCATCCTAGACATTTGTAAAGACCATATTCATCGTACCCAGTTGATGAAAACACGATTTTGTATCGATTTCTATCTTTTTACTATGTCTTGCTAAAACCCCAATTCTTGGGGTGTGATTATGTTATTATGGGTTGAATTTACTATTGGGTGTTGCTAATTGATAGTTTATTTGTTGCTTTTAATTTCATTCAGTAGTTGTAGTTGAATTTAATGGGTTGTAGTTGCAAATACAACCTTAACTTCGTGTTTTTGGCTTCCTCGAGAGAGAGGTTTTATAACCAAAACTACCGAATTGATGTTCTTTGGTTATTGGGTTGTTGTGGGTTCAGCTCAAGAGAGTGAATGGACTAAAGCGAAGGTTGTGCTTAATTGCTGCTGATTGGTGTTCGAGAGAAACCAATTTGATTCGTGGTAAATTGTTCGAGAGGAAATTTTCCCCCACTAAAGTCTAGCTTAGTTACCATTTACAGCTTTTTACTATTAATTGCAATTACCCGATTGTTTACCTTAGCCCATAATCCCAATCACATCCCAAGAATCCCATCTCCATATTCGTATTTTAATACTATTTGTTGTTTTTAGTTGCTAGTTGACTACAAACCACCCATTGATAATTGACACTTGTGTCATCCCTAATTTGATATGTGTTTTTCTTTGTTACTATTTTTAGCTATGATTAACTCAGACTAATTTTTACTTTTATATTTGGTTCTCGATTACAAATTGCTCCCTTGGGACTCGATCCCAACTCACTAGTCGGGTTATATTACTATTGAACGATCATTGATGTTTAGTATTAGATGAAGCATCACTGATACATCAAATCAAAAAATAGTGTGTGAATATGGAATGATTCTTTGTGTGAGGGCATTTGAGTACTTTTGTTGAGCTTGAACTTGTATTTGAAGCAAGTATTGTGAACTTGAGAATTTTGGTAATGGTGAGTCACAACTTGAACCATTGAGTGCACAATTGATCCTTGCATAAGTAAGTTGAGTTTTATTGTGTGCCTTCATAATTGAGTCTTGTGTAGCACTATTTGAGACATCCTTGTTGAACTGCTGAACTTGTGTTTTACTTTAGGACAAGCAAAAGTTTAAGTTGGGGGTGTTGATGAGTCCGAGATTTGAACTCGTTTGGGGCTTTATTTACAATGATTTAGTGTCCTCAAATGCTTATTTTGTGTTAATAACTGATGTAAAACCCTTGATTTCTAGGTCTATGGATTGAGGAACAATGCAAGGACACTAATTTGCAAAAAGGAACGAAGTGAGCTGAAAGTGTGAAGAAAAGAGAGCCTGGTGATTGCCAAGTCCACTTGGCTAATCGCCAAATGGCTATTTGACTGCCTAAAGTTCCAGTTTGGCGAGATAAAGGAGCAGTTGGTGGATTGCCGAGTTATTCCACGATGCAGTGTTGGATCGCCCAAAGTTACAGAACTTGAGGATGCGGAAGGCCAAGGCAAGAAGTGCGATGGAAATAACCAAAGGGCGGATCATCGAGTCGATCGGCGAGCCCGACTTACTTAGCCGAGTGGGTATTCACAACACATTTTTGAACATTTAGTTTAGTATCAATAAGCAATTATTATTATTATTGATATTGAATCCTTAGTATTCAGACAAGTTTTTCTCTAGTTTTTTCTAAGCTTTGAAGAATTGAAGTTTTTCACTTTTGAGAAATTGGAAGTGGGTCTTTGAGATTCTTCGAATTGGACCATTGTAAGAATGAAATCAATCTTACCCAGTTGATGGAAACTCAATTTGGTTACGATTTTTATCTTTTTATGATGTCTAGCTAAAACCGCAATTCTTGGGGTGTGGTTATGTGATTATAGGCTGATTTAGTTTATGGGTATTGCTAATTGTTAGTTTAATTGCTTTTTATAAGTGAGTTCAATCTTTAATTGTGGTTTAATTTAAGAATTGTAGTTGTAAATGCAATTCTACCTTTCTGTTTTTGGCTTGCTCGAGAGAGAGTTTTTAAAACTAAAATTATTGATTGATAATCAGTGGGTATTGGGTTGACATGGGTTCAGCTTGAGAGAGTGAATCCTAAACCCAATTCCACACTTTCAACTCGAGAGAGTGAATGGACTAAGGTGTGGGCCGGTCTTATTTTGCTTGCTTGTTGATGTTTGAGAGAAATCAACTTGATTCAGTGTAAATTGTTTGAGAGAAAATGTATTCACTTTATGGATTAGCTTACTCACTAATATTCAGCTATTTCCTAATAGTTGAAATTACCCACTTGTGTATATTAGTCTATAATCGAATCACATCCCAAGAACCCATCTCATTATTGTTATTTCGTATTGCTTGCTGCTATTGTAGTAGATAACTAAAACTAAACCCCCTTATTTGACATTTGTGTCACACCGTGATTTGAATTATGATTTTATTCGATAATGTCTATTCCTAAGACTGATTTGACCATGTTCACACTTTCCTATTGAATCTTAAACATGTAGCGCTCCCTATAGGATTCGACCCCAACTCATTTAGTTGGGTTATATACTGATTAACGACCGTTGACGCTTAGAATTGGATGAAGTGTCTTTGAAACGTTATTCGAACCACTATTCTTGAGTCATTTTGGTTTAGACATGCCTAGAATCTCACTTGAGGACGAATGATCCAAAGGGGGAAATATTGTAACACCTAGTATCCGAAAAAGGGAGATAAACCAGATTTTTAGAAGTTGCAGGTGCCAGCCACGACCTATGGGTTGAACCACAGACCGTAGGTGGGTCCGTGAGTTGGCCACCCTACGAGGTGATTTGAGGCAAAGGACCACAGCTCGACCTACGGACCTTAGGTTAGACCACGGTCCGTGGTTCACTGCCCAAAATCATAGTTTCTGACCACCATCGACGATCATGCAGGACAGACCATTGGTCAGTCCATGGCCCGTTGATGGGTGCTTGTAGGTCTAGGCAAAAGTCTCTGATCACCATCCATGATCCACCAGGATGGAGCGTAGGTCAGACGATGGTCCGTTGATTGGGTCCATGGTTGTTGAGTCATTTCAAGGGTAGTTGGGTCTATTCATAGTTAATTTCTTCCTATACTACATCATTTTGCCAAAGTTTAGGACCCCTATATAAGTCTTTTTACCCCCAAATTCACCCCATTTAATTCATTCTTCTTAATTCCAAAAAGAAAACCAAAACCTCTTTTCAAAATATTCTATCTCTAGAACATGAGGAGGAAGAAGATTCAACTAGGGTTTCAAGGCAAGGTTTCAATTCCTCCATTAAAGGCTAGAAATTGGACTTGAGGTATGGTAGTTTTCATCAATGAATATCTTTCATTCATGCAGTCCCCAAATTCCTCTATTTCAAAAGATAGAATTCCCCAATTAGATAGGGTTTTCTTCAATTACCATGAGTTCTTTTGATTATTGATTTTAATGATTGAATTATATTTTAATATGCATGAATTGAAAATTTACAATGCTTTTATGATGTTTTCCCCTATGAACCCATGAAACCCCCATGTTTTCCAAATTGTGATCATATAATGTAGGTTGTTGATTATGAAAGAGGAGTTTTATGAATTAATGCATGAAGTGATAGAATCACATGAAATAATGATGGAATCTCTATCTAATGTTTGAATTCAAGATGTGGTGATTGAAAGTAGGTTTTGAAACTTGAAAGAGCAAAGTATGAGATTATGCATTTTTCTATGAAATCTATGTATATTCTTTAAGGACACTTTGAGAGTAAAGTGTCAAGGATTATGATATTGTTGTTGTGTTGATTGAAAGGACATTCTCATAAACACATAAGTAGCATGAGGTGAATGGTTTTCTCACATAATGAAGATTCTAAGGTTGAAAGGCTATTCTCACCTGATTGAATCTAAGAGTAAAAGAGATCATGGATGGTGAAAGGTTTACTCACGCATGGTCTAAAGAGTTATCCTAATGAACTAACTTGGATTGGTTGCCACGGACATCCTTCCATGAGACATGATTGAAGTTAAGACTTAATAAGTACTCTGTGGGTTTTATGCTTAGCACTGAGTGGATAATGAATATGAGATGGAAACCTTCACGTAGTAGAGTCTGGGTTTCTAGTAGCAATCTCCGTATCCCATAAACTACGTGCCCCAGTAGGATATTTTGCTAGTGGATCCACTTAAGCTAAGAGTTGATCATTCTACCTTAGGCAACTAGGACAACCCTTTTTCAGTGTTGGTGACAATGGGTGATATGTTATAGTTCACATGGTCTCAATGTCAGTTAAGGCTTATTCCCACAATAAAATGATTAATAATGAACTAAGACATGTTTAATGAAGTATCTCGTAGTGTTCAAAAGTTTGAAAGATGATGCTAGCGTGCATTCAAGATGATGTTAATTTATGTTTTCCAACACTCGCATATGATTATTTACTTGGCAAATTGCATGTTATGAAATGAAATGTCTCATTTTGCATGATTTAAATGTTTTTATGCTTAGTTATCATACTTAGTGTATTTTTGTACTAATGCATACTATTGCTTACATTTTCCTCAAATGTAGGGTCAAACAGTCAGGATCATCTGTTTTGTGGCTAAGTGTTGATCTAGGAATTTTCCTAGCTTTGTGAGTCCTTATGCTTCGAAGACGGAGTTTTATCGTTTATTTCCCTCTTTGGACATGATGTATGGGCTAGGCCAATTTCATTAGATTGTAATAGACTTCCACTTTTGTATAAAATTGGTTTTGGACTTCAAATGTTTTTTTTCCTCTAAATTGTTCTATTTCTTATGTTATGAGGACTAAGTGTCTTGTATGGAGTCCTTCGGGGTTCTATACACCATGTTACATCTAGGGGGTACCCTTGGGTCGTGACAAAAGTAACACACGATTTTCGAAATTCTCGAAGATAAGTAAATATTTTATCTATTAAGTCACTTGATTTTTGAAATACTTTCTTTCATAACTTATCTAGGAACCAAGTATAGGAATTAAGTGAAGTACCTTAAATTTTTTATAAATATCTAAAGGTTAAGTTATATTTCTAAAAGTCTAGTTAAGTTCAAGCTTATTTGGAAAACATATGAAGTTCTATGAGACACTTACATGTTATATGAGAGTGTTTATGGGATTATGGAAACATATATGCATTATGAATCCATGACATGACATGTTATGCATTCTACTCCCTACCTATAATCAAAAGGTATGAGGACTATTGTCTATATTTATATGCATGAGACACAAATGGTCACAAGTTGGTAAATATGATGTCAGTTAGCTAAAAAAGGCACCACCACTGCTAGCATTTGGTAGGGTATGTCATGCATTTGCATATATATATATATGTATTCACGACATATGATGACATGAGCATGCCATGCATATTTGAATAGTACGAGGTTAAATTTTAGCCATGGAGATTATTAGAGTTTTATTTTCAGGTGGTAACTCTATTACTCTTTATACAACAACTATTTATGCTTCTACCTTCCACCTTACATACCAGTACATTTTCATTGGTATTGACGTCCCATTTCTTGGGGATGCTACTTTTTTGTTTTGTGCAAGTAGGTCCAGGCAGCGATTCTGATCAACTCACCCCCTGGGTTTGAGTTTCAGATATGAGTTTGTATGCTCCATGTTATCCGGGGTCTATCAGAGAATGTTTACATTTGCTGTACAATTTGTGAATAGTCGGGGCCTTGTCCCAACATTCTTATGTCACACGCAGAGGTTTGTGGACAGTGTATTTTGGGTTTCTTTTGTTGGTTTCAATCTTTAGCCCATAGGCTTGACATGTATGTATGTGTGTGTAAGTATGTATGTATTTAATTGCGGACTCATCGGCTAGCTAGTACTTCTCTATTTTTGGCTTGTGTACCATTAGTTATATGGTTTATTATTATTCAGGTCATGACCATAATATTCTAGGCTTCTTATTTTAGATGTTGTCCTACCCGATCTTTTAGGACCACAGTTTAGTTAGCTAGTATGTTTAAGTGGCTAACTCTATAGAATACAGTAGCGAATGAAAGTCGTGCCTCCCTATTTTAGGGTGTGACAACTTGTGCTAAGCTATTACCTAGTACACTCCTAGTGATCGGTGTGGATACGTCCATATCCTATCTTTGGGAGGCTACAGGGCGTCGTTAGGAATGTTCTCTCTTTTGTACCTCTTCTTTGCAGTGTGTGTCATATTGGTTTATTAGAATCTCACTTGTTTTACTCTTTCGCAGGATGTCTCTTATACGCCTTTCTTTGGCTAAGGGTAGAGGTCGACCTACCATATAGGCCAGGGCTGCAACAATATCCATTAATAGAGAGAGGGATCCGAAGCTTGCAACAGATCCTCTGGTAGCTTATATTCCTATTCAGCCAGGGGGTCGGGGCCAACCCAACCACCACCTAGATCAACTATTGCTCCTGATCATCAAGAAGCCATTACTCAGGTCTTAACAATAATAGGGGTATCCACCAGGCCTCAGCTGCAACCATAGTTGCACGAGCACTAGCCTCGAAGGGGCACCCCATGACAAAGACATCTTAGGCTCAAGTACCACCTATGGTTTCCTAGCCCATGATCACTTCCAGAGCTATGGAACTAGAAGAGCAGAGGATGCTCTAACTATTTTTTATACTTTCACCTTTGAGGTTATCTAGGGCTATTGGATAGGCTGCCCAAAAGATCCTCACTAATTGCCATGAGAAACTATATACTTTCGGCTAGGTAGAGTCGAGAGGATATAACTTCAATGCTTAAAAGCTTGATGGCTAGCCATATAGTGCTGGCATTCTTATCTTGAGACTAGGCTTACAACGATATCGTAGTCAGAGTTTTTCATAGGCCTTCTTAGCTAGGTTTATCCCTCATTGCATCAGAGAACGACTTTGGGATTAGTTTTCAAAGTTTTAGTAGAGTTCCATAATTGTGTTTTAATATTAGGTGTGGGTTCACGAACTCTCCCACCATTCTACTATGATTCTACCTACTGAGAAGGAGAGTTTGGTGCTTTTTTGAGGTTTACATTTGTAAATACAAATTGAGACTCAATCTACTGTCTTAGAGGCCATTCCTTTCTTGATGTGGTTGATAATACCATACTATTTAGCAGCTCCATCGTGAGGCCCATGGGGGTAATGAAAATAGAGATAGACATAAAGGCAACTACAATGGGTCAGATTCTAGGCCTAGGGGCTCCTATTATTGGCCTTGAAAGTGATTTCAGTAGGGTCAGTCGAACCATCTAGTTCAGGTATCACTACAGGCTTCATAGGGTGACAAGTATAGTCAGAGTGTGTCCAACATGAGTTAGGGTTTAGATGGGTCTTAGTAGAGTGTTTCAGGATATAGTGGCCAATAGTTAGGGGCCGGTCATCATAGGGTTGTTATGAGTGTGGAGAACTTGATCATTGGTCCAGAGACTGGCCATTACATAGGTAGATTACACCATACCCATAATCAGCTCTACCTGCTCTAATAACACCTCTAGTAGAGGTGGAGGCTAGGGTCAGGATTGTCCTAGTGGTCATCAGGGCGCACGAGCTGGTCTTCGGGGAGGCATGCTATGTGGTACTTCAGATGGTTCTAGTAGGGGTGGACAAGCCCACTTGTATGCAGCTCTAGAAAGGGTGGAGACTGAGGAATCGAATGGGGTGATCATAGGTACAATAATTTTATTCCATCAGCCCACCTTGAGTTTATTTGATACGAGCCCTATCTTTTCATATATATCTGAATATTATGCTTCTCGTTTGACTATGGGTTTGGAGCCTTCGGTAGCTCTGTTGCATCTGTTGACCCCTATATGTGAGTCTTTAGTAGTGGATTAAGTATTTCAATCTTATTTGGTGACTATCCAGGGCATGAAACCCAAACAGACATTATATTGCTTGATATACTGGATTTTGGTGTGATTCTAGGTTTTGAATGGTTATCCCCCTTACCACATGGTCTTAGATTGCTTTTCTAAGATTGTTACCTTAGCCATGCATGGTATTCCCCTGTGGTGTGGAAGGGCTCTTGTAGTTGCACACTGGTTAAAGTTATCTCATTTATTAAAGCTTAGAGGCTAGTGGCTAGCGATTGTCTATCTGACTTTGCCTATGTGTGGTATGTGAGTAGAGAGGTTCCTTCCATTGAGTCAGTTCCTATTGTTCGTGAGTTTGTGGATGTGTTTTCGACTGCCTACCTGACCTACCCTTAGAGCGTGATATTGACTTTCCTATCAACCTTGAGCCACGCACTCATCCTATTCCCATTGCGCCTTATGGGATGGCCCCTGCAAAGCTCAAGGAGCTCAGTGTTCAACTTCAGTATCTCTTGGGTAAGGGATTTATGTGGCCTAGTGTATCACCTTAGGGTGCCCGCATTCTGTCTGTGTAGATGAAGGATGAAATGATGTGGAGCTGTATTGACTACATGCAACTAAATAAGGTGACAGTGAAGAACCATTACCCCATGTCTCGTATTGATTATCTATTTGACAACCTTCATGGTGCCACGATGCTTTTGAAGATTGATTTGAGATTCAATTACCATCAGCTGATGATTAGGAAAGTGGACATCCCTAAGACTGCATTTAGGACTAGTTATGGCTAGTATTAGTTCCTTGTGATTTTTCTTGGGTTGACTAATGTCCCTGTCGCCTTTATGTACTTGATGATGCGGGTGTTCAGTTATAATCTTGATTTGTTCATCATATTTTTATTTGATGAAATTTTTATATACTTAGAGAGCATGAGAGAGCATGAGTTATAACACTCAAATTACCCACAAAAAAAATTAATGAGTAAGTGGTCGCTAGCAATATGAATACCCATTAATGGTCGAATCCCATAGGGAGTGATCTTAATCGAATAAGTTAATAAGGAAATTGAAATGCGAACTATTCATTGTAGCAATTAGAATCAGTGGGTGGATGATTCCACCCAATTTAAAATAAGAGTTTGAAATCAATTATCACAATTCATCCAAAACAAAGATTTAAACAAGTAGAAGATGATCTAGGGGTGTGGTAGTTGGTATCAACATCAAATAGGGGTGTAAGTGCTTGCTCAACAATGCTAAATAATCATGGATTGACTGGGTATTAAAAAATGACATAAATCTTCTTTTGATCTCAATGCATTATATCATGAAATCTCCTCTTAGTCTCATTCATATAAAAATAAAAACCAACCCAATACCATACAAAATCTCTCTTTCGAGCAAATTTTGTCAATTAGAAACAAACTACAAGTTCTATTTTGAGTAAACTACAACAATCAAATCTAATTTGCAAGTATTAAGTTATTTACCCACTTCAATTGATCCCTTTCAAGCATCAATCAATGATCTAAGCTAGTACTAAGTTTGCAACCTTTGCCCATGAATTAAATCCATTCTAAATAGCTCAAATCCATGAATAAACAACAAAAAATAGAGAAATACACTATACCCACTAAATTAGTTAACACCCAACTCCATAATCACACCCTTAGAATTGTAGTTTTAGTCAAACATGATAAAAGTGAAAGAAATTATATCAAATATGTTTTCAGCCATCAAAGTTTTGATAATCAACAATAGTATTCAAAACCTACTTTGAAATGAACCCTCAATTGTCAATGAAAAATTGTTCAAAATGCTGAAACTTGGAGAAAAGTAAATCTCAAATTCAGATATTCAAAGTCTATTAAAAGGATAACATACACTTTTTCTCTCTCCTTTGGGCTTTTATAATTTCTCCACAAATTGGCCTAAAATTCCATGCATGACGTGATCGACGACGTTAGTCAGGCTCGCATACTTGATTGGTGGATCATTATTTTGTTCACCAACTCTCTTTCTTGGCTTCAGGCTTCAGTTGTTTGAGCCTCATTTGGCGAACTCGATGGAGTAAGCCTTTCAAATTCGATGAATCATTGATAACTACCTTGTTCACCTAGTTTAGCCCCCATTTTAACTTAGAAGTCTGTCACTTTCAGTGATGGATTTGAGCTCTACTTTTCACATTCGACTATACACCGCTATCTTCTTTCTCCGCCAACTTGGCTTGACAATTTATTATCAAACACTATCAACTTTGGTGGAGTTCATTGCATAATTGGCGATTCACGAACTGCCTTTGGCGATCCTTAACTTGGGGTTTTCACTCTTTTTTAGAATTTTGGCCTATTTTGTGTGATTTCATCCTTGCCTTATTCTTTGTCCTTCATAGCTGCAATATATCCAAATATCATCAATTAGGACATAAATAGGCATTGAGGACATTATTTCTTGAACAAAAATGCCTCATATGAGTCAAAATCTCAGACTCATCAACGCCCCTTACTTAAATTTTTGCTTGTAGATAACGCTCAAATCATCCTCCAAAACCAATTAAAAGGGTGAGCAATCGTAGTCAGTAAAAAACCCAATGAAGAATCGGGGTCGAATCCCATAGGGAATGGTTATCGTGCGGAATTCTTTATCAAGAGATTTGGACTTTAAATTATCTCATTTTGAATAGTAAGAATGATTGGGTGGATGGTACCACCAACTTAATATAAAACTTTTGTTGTCAATTATCACAATTAAACTAAAATTCTAACAAAATCACGAGTTAAAAAGAAATCTAGGGGCGCGAGGATTGGATATCAATATCACAAAGGAGTAATTGTGCTTCTCTATAGTGATGTGCATACATGAATAGACTAAGTCATCTTCAATGACACTAATAATCTTTCGATCTCAAAGCATGTATGCCTAAAATCTCCTTTGGGTCTCATCTAATGCATATTCTAAACAACCTATTACCTTACTCTATTCACCCTTTCAAGAATAGGACAAGTAGATCCACTCATAACCTCTCTTTCAAGTAAGTCTAGGACATCAAACATAAATTGCTAGTATTGAACTAATTACCCACTCTAATTAATCTCTTCCAAGCATCAATCAGAGATCGGAAGTAGGAATTAAGTTTGCAACCTTAACACTTAAGTTAACCCACAATAATTAGACCAAATTCATGCATGAACATTAACAAAACAAAGCATAGCACAATAACCAATACATTAAATTAACACCCAGCCCCATTAGAGCACCTCAAGATCTTGGGGTTTTAGCCAGCCATCACAAAAAGTAAAGAAAGTATATCTTCCATGAAAGCAGCCATGGGTAACTTGAAATCAAGAAATTAAGAGTAAACTCACTTTGGATTTAACTTCAAATTATCGAATTCAAGATTCAAATTGTAAAACCCCAAGAAAACTAGAAAAATTGTTCTAAAAAGTAAAGTGTTCTAACACAATTCTTTCTCCAGAACTTACTTGTTCATATCTCAAATCAGAATCTCTTAAAACTTTACATATTAGGCAATTTATATTTTCCCAAAATTTGGCCCAAAAATCTACTTTCCAACCAACTCGGCGACATTAGTCGGGCTTGCCAAATTCATTTGGTTAATCGCCGTTTGTTCCTCAGCTCGCCTTGTGATTCTCTTGGCTTTAGGTGTTTGAATCTCAGTTGGCTAATTCAGCCTTTCTCATTCGAAAAATCGCTGAATACCACCTTAGTTCACCGTTCGAGCATTAAGTCTTTACCTCGCACACTGTTACTTTGGGAGATGTGCGTCTGGTCTACCTTTCTCATTCAGCGCATCGCCTTTTCTACTGGAGTTCACCGACCTTCTTTGGTAGAAAAATTGCTATCAACTGTCAGTTTTCGTGATTTCATGTTTAGTCATCGATCCACCCTTCGTGCAATGTGATCAATAATGTTCATTGTACACTTATTTTTGCATGTTTGGCCATTCTTTCAAGCTTTAATGTATGCCTTGTCCAATTGCCTTCATATCTGCAAATCATCAATAATTGATTAGAAAAGGACAAAGTTAGACATTGAGGACACTAATTATTGAGCTAAATGGACCTTAAATGAGTGAAAATCTACCACTCATCAATTGTGCTCAATTAAATAAAAAACACAATTAGTTCAACAAGGGTATCTACAATAGTGCTCAGTGCCACATAGCATGCAAGTGCCATCCCAAGACTACTAAGAAGTATACACAGTATCTCAATTATTCTACAGAAGCTTCAATAATAACTAGTTGGCTTCAATTCAAGTTCAACCTCACTAATGCTCCCTTATAATGCAAAACCATGCTTCAACAAAAGCCTTCAAGTGCCCTCACAACAAAAATGATTCCATGCTCTCACAAAGTACATCAACCAAGAAGTTAGGAATCACTACAATCTCTCACTCTCCGAAAGAGAAATACATGCAACCTTCATCCCATAGGTTTTCCTATACCTTCCAATCATCACACAACTCGGTTTTAGCAAGATTTCAAGGGTCTTTTAAGGCTTGTAATGGGGATGAGGGCAAAGGTATGATCAATTTTGGCTCAATGAGTTCACATTTTCAATGAATTATTATACTCATATTCACCTCTTCTCAAGTTTTTTTTTTTTCATATTTCTGATTTAGAGACTCAATCCTCATATTTCTTATTCAACTCATTAGAAACCCCTTTTATTTCATCAAGACTTTTTTTTTCATTTTCATGCTTTTGCTCATTATTTTTTATTAGGAGAGTTTCCTTATTTTTGTTATAAACATCAAGGTTGTGTCTCACTTTTGTTTCTTCTTTTTTCAGTTGGATTTCTTTCCTCCTTTTCCATACCCCAACTTAGGCTTTTGGCCTATCTTTGCTATTCAAACAAACCAATGCTTAGAAATGGATTTATGCGTGAGAAGTTAGGGACATATTTGGTTCAAGAGACTTCAACGAGGTTGACAACAAATGGTATAGGCTTAAATGGTGCTAGGATGGTTGGACACCCTCATAAGGTAGTCACCAAAGGTATGAAGATTTTGGTCCCATCTCAAAATTTGTGCCCAAGATCATCTGTTTCAATCACCATTGCTAAAACTTAGACTAACAAGGAAAATTTTAGAAATTTACAAGAATTCTTTCACAAGGATCTCACCACACATGGCAGTTCAAACACAATAATTTTACACAACTATTTAATATTAAGAAGCTTGCATGCAATGTTCATTCCAAGGTTCACCGCAATACACATCAAGTCAATACAAGATTCTAAAAGATCATTCAAAAGCAAACCAACAAAAATTTACTCTTGCAACACCAACATAAATATATTTTGCATCAGGAGCACTATCCAAGATGTCACACCCTGAGGCTATCCCCTACACTCAACACGGTGCTTAATGTCACAAGTGACCCAAAGCTAACCCATGAAATAGGATATATATACAGGTTCAATTGAAACATGCAGTGTGCGAAAGCTAAAAACAATTTAATATATGAAATGGGGAAAAATGCAAAATATTTAAATATGTATAAAATATGAGAGGAGTATAGCGATGACTGAAAACAGCACTAACAA
Organism: Solanum acaule; assembly: GCA_036250505.1. Classification (NCBI taxonomy): domain Eukaryota; kingdom Viridiplantae; phylum Streptophyta; class Magnoliopsida; order Solanales; family Solanaceae; genus Solanum; species Solanum acaule. The sequence continues at coordinate 36,167 of JAJOOR010008979.1, forward strand.
CTCAAACTGAATCTAATCTATGTCTAAAGGCCTTTATTTGATCTGAGTTACTGGGACATGCCCCCAACTAACTCTAACAAGTGTGATACTTAAAAGTAATTAACGACTCAGAAAAAATGATAGGTAGAACTAGAGCTTTAACGTTTGGGTTAGTGTAACTTTAGGTTGATGTCTAGGCTATTTTCGAACTTAAATAGATCAAGGTGGAAGCGTAGGGTGCAAGCAAGGGTCTAGGCTAGCACGATAAGGTGATGGAAGCCTAGTTCCTAGAGGGGCTGTTTGGCGATGGGCTGTTTGATTGCCCAAGGGATTTAGCGAGTCACCATTGTGCCCTTGTGATCGCCTAGTGGCTGCTCCATTTGGCCAAGATGCTGGACCAAAGGGCGAGCAAGGTGCAAGCTCCCCAACCAGCTTGGCGTGTCGCCCTTCTCCCTTTAGTTCGCCAAGTGGACTGCCCATTTGGTGAGATCACTGGAACAAAGGGCAAGGCAAGGGTGCACTTGGTGAGTCACCTAGTGCACTTGGCTAGCCCAAGTGTCCAAAGGCCAAGCTAAGACGAGCAAGGGGCAGAATTAGATCTTTTCCTAAGTTGAGTCTACCTTATTCTATTCCTTTCCTAGAAACTATAAGACCCTTTTAGACCTAAATCATTTCATTTAAGTCACTCCAAATAGAATCAAAATGAGACCCACCTCCTCTCAAATATTTCTCTCACTAGAAATCCTCCATTAGAAAAGAAGAAGAAGGGAGCCTTTGAAGTTAAGGTTTGGTGATTCCAAGGGCATTATTCATCAAATTGCTTGGGGAATCTTAGTAGAGGTATGGTGATCCTTCATCTAGGGTTATCTTTCACCCTAGATTCAATTTCAAAGAAGTTTTCAAGGTGTTCAAGTTTCACAAAAACCCTAAGTTTTACTCATTCTCATGGGTTCTTGCATCAAATGTTTTCAAATGATAAATTATGATTATGTTGATATTTAATTGATGATTTAAGTTGAAAATACTCTATGAACCCATGATTTCTCTGAATTCCTAAATTTGGCCTCATGAAGTGGGTTTGTTGTTTATGAATGAATGATGATGGATTTATGAGTAGATTGATTTAGATTATTGACTTGTATCATTATCTATGGCTAATCATGGTGAATTGAGGATTTGTGATCATAACCTTGAAAGGTCAAGTTTGATCTAATTTCATGTTAATGTAGACTTGTTCTTGAATTGTTGATCCACCTGAAAGGTGGAGGTGTTTACTTACTATGTACAATGTGATCATGGCCTTGAAGGCATAGTTTGATGAATTAAAGTATTATCATGATGTTGTATATATGAATGTGATGTAAAGCATGTGTGTGATTTAAATGAATGAAAGATGATCATGTTTAGAAGATAATTGTGTTAGGATTTATTATATCTCTCTATTAACACTTGTGAATGATTGTGATTATGTGAAAGGCTATTCTCACATACACACACATTAATGAATGAAGGAATGAAGTTTAATGATATTGTTAATGAATGTTAAGTCAATTTGAAAGGCTTTTATCATATTTTACTCTAATGAATGTTAATGACTTGTTGTTAAAGGACTTTCTCACAATAAAGGGGTTCTTTGGTGAAAGGCTATTCTCATCTTCAAATCTATGAGCTTTCAATGAATGAATATTGGGGTATCTAGTGACAATCCCTATCCCTTTTAATGAATGTTGGATTTGAGATGGATGCTCATATATTAGTTGAGGAGGGGTATCTAGTAAAAATCTGTTATCTTTTAATGAATGAATGTAATGAATGTTAATACTCCATGGGGAATAATGCTAACCACTGAGTGGATATGGATTGAGATGGGTGCTCATCTGTGAGTTGAGGCAGGGAACCTAGTAGCAATCTCTTGAGATGGATACTCATACGTTAGTTGAGGCGGTGTATCTAGTAGCAATCTCCATATCCCATAAACTATGTGCCCATATAGGTCGAGCTAGTGGATCCACTTAAGGCTAAACAAACGATGATCCTACCATAGGCAAGTAGGAATCCTTTTATCCGGTGAGGGTTACATCGGGATTCCATGTCAAGCTCTCATGGTCTATGTCGGTTAAGGCTTACCCCCACAAATAATGTTAATGAACTATGGCTACCTAAGGATTTACTACTCAGTGTAGGTGGTGGAATGGGACACCATCTATACATTGCACAAGTAGGCATTTGAGAGAGTTCATGGTGAGTTCCTTATAATGATAATTGAATGAATGGGCTCTGATGATGATGTTTATGAGAGTGTTGATCTAATATCTAATGAATGAAGTATCTCTTAATGTAATGAAGCTAATGAAGAATGTTGACTCTTAAATGCTTATATGCTTAAATGTAAGAATGCATGCTATACTTGGATTTTCTATGGAGTACTTCCTTGTCATGAATTATTGTATATGAATGTACCCTGTTTAGGGTGACTTCAAAGGAATACTTAGTGTGAGTAGTAGTATGGGATGCTACTTGCACATTGCACAAGTATGACTTAGAGTTGTCTTAGATGTTTGTATTAATGCGAAAATGTGATTCATGTAATGTTTATGTCTCTTAAATGCTTCATTGTGTAAAGGTGGAGAGGATGAATGGTAAGTTCACATTTGATAGTATGGAATAAAAAGTTTTAAATTCTGCACTATTTCTCTTGTCTATGTAATGAATGAGCTAAGAGGCTTGTATTATACCCCTTCAAGGTCGAGTACGCCGTGTTATGACTAGGGGGTGCTCTCGGGTCGTGACAAACTTGGTATCAGAGCATAAGATTTTGGAAATGGTTTTAGGGTTGATGTCTCACAAGCCACGTCTAGTAGAGTCTTATTCATTAGTGTGAGTCGCAACACATCTATGAGTGAGAGGCTATAGGACGTTATAAAGTTACACTTCTTTCATATTCTTAAAGTCGTGCCTTAGAGTTTAGCTTTATAAGTGTCCTTTTCCTAATCCTTCTCTTGGGTTTATAGGAAATGAATACAAGGGCTAACCCAAAAAGGGCGGAAGAGGAGATGGTGAACGAGGGTGAACGAGGGAGTTGCTCCCCAAGGTGATCAAGGTCTTCAAGGTGACCAAATTCCTCTAGGCAATCAAGAGAATGAAGTTTCGGTGGTTCCCCAAACATGACTAATGAAGAGATTAGGGTGGCTTTTCTAACCCTAGCCCGAGCCATGACGGCTCAAGTGAATAGAGATGTGGGGCCTAGATTGAATGCTAATGATAGTACCGTTGCCTCAAGATTGAGAGACATTGTGAGGATGAATCCTCCTATTTTTCTTGGCTCTAAAGTGGGAGAAGATCCCCAAGAATTCTTTGATGAAGTTTATAAGATAGTAGATGCTATGGGAGAAACTTCTAGGGAGAAGGCGGAGTTGGCTTCCTACCAATTGAAAGATGTGGCCCAAGTGTGGTTCACTCAATGGAAAGCCAATATGCTGGCTGAAGCGGGTCCTATAGGATGGGAGTAGTTTAAGGGATCTTTCCTTGGTAAGTACTTTCCCCGTGAGAAGACGGAGTGTAAGGTCGAGGAGTTTATAAACCTTAGGCAAGGTAGTATGAGTGTGGATGAGTATTCCTTGAACTTTACCCTATTGTCTAAGTATGCTCCATCCTTGGTGTCTAACCCTAGAAATGAGATGAGTAGGTTTGTTACCAGTGTATCCGACCTAGTTAAGGAAGAGTGTCATACGACGATGCTCCATGATGATATGAATATCTCTAGATTTGTTGTGTATGCTCAATATATTTAGGAGTCCAAACTTAAGAGGATGGGTAAGGATTTGAAGAGGGCTAGGCCCGATGAGCAAGGTCAACCAAGGTTCAAGAAGAGAGATCCTAATCAAGATTCCTCGATGGCTAACAATGAGAGAGTGTCTAAGCCTAAAGCTCAAGGAGGGAATGGAAGTGGTTCTTGCTCTTTTGAAAGGCCTAGGTGTGTCAAGTGTGGGAAGCAACATTTAGGTAAGTGCCTTGCCGGCACGGATGGGTGCTTTGGGTGTGGAAAGAAGGGTCATCAGATGAGAGATTGCCCAACACTCATGGGAAACGGAAGGGAAGATAAACAAGGTTCTCATGATGGCCCAGATCTTGATGTTCCAAGGAGAAACCATTTTTATGCCCTTCAAGCTAACAAGGACAAAGGAGCTAATCCAGATGAAGGTACCGGTAAGTTATAGTTCATTTTTGTTGTGATGAGATCCTTATGTTGTTTCATTATAGCCTTAGCTAGGTTTTCCCTTAAGTGGGGGATAGTATGTTGAATAGTATGGTGGTTGAGAGTGTTGATATCCTTATCTCTTTCCTTTTATTCCTATTCAAGCTTGAGACCAAGAGTTCCTTGTAGATTGTTGCATGTTTTGGGAGTCTTGTGTAATATTGAATTTCCATAGTCTCCTTATGTTGTGCATGTTCTATTTGAATTCCTATTTAAATGAGAAAAATGAGTTTTCAAATTGTGTTCCTCATGTTAATATGCATCCATGGTGAGTTGCCTAAATATTTCATGAGTTGACTTGTTGAGCATGCCCAAATGTGTTGTTATGAAAAAGTTGTATAATGTGCTTTTATGAGAAAACTGCATAATGTGCTTAATGATGTTGTGATGAGTATGATTTGGTTTGGAGAAGGAAGTTCCTCCAATGAAAAGAGAAATGTGAAGTTCTGATGCATAATGAGTTTGTAGATATAGTTCCTACTTTCTTGTTATGTTTTGAGCCTATTGATGTGGAGTTGATGTTTCCTCCTATGTTTATGCATTTATACTGATCTGTTATGATTGTTGGGCTACTAGTCTCGAGTCGTTTTACCTTAATGTGTTTAAAGTGTCATTCCAAGACAAATGTTCCTAAGTGGGGATAATGTAACGACTCAGAAAAATGCTAGGTTGAACTAGAGCCTTAATGTTTAGGTTAGTGTAACTTTAGGTTGATGTCTAGGCTATTTTAGAATTTAAATAGATCAGGGTGGAAACCTAGGGTGCAAGCAAGGGCCTAGGCTAGCAAGATAGGGTGATGGAAGCGTAGTTCCTGGAGGGGCTGTTTGATCGTCCAAGGGATTGGCGAGTCGCCCTTGTGCCCTTGTGATCTCCTAGTGGCTGCCCCATTTGGCCAAGATGCTGGACCAAAGGGCGAGCTAGGTGCAAGCTCGCCAACCAGCTTGGCGTGTCGCCCTTCTCCCCTTTAGTCCGCCAAATGGGCTGCCCATTTGGTGAGCTCACTGGAACAAAGGGTGAGCCAAGGGTGAACTTGGCGAGTCGCTTAGTACACTTGGCGAGCCCAAATGTCCAAAAGGCGAGCTAAGAAGGTCAAGGGGAAGAATTTTAAGTTAAGACTTTGTGGGTCCTTAGTTCTTTTCGTAAGTGGAGTCTACCTTATTATATTCCTTTCCTACCAGCTATAAGACCCTTTTAGACCTAAATCCTTACATTTAATTTACACCAAATAGTATAAAAAAGAGACCCACCTCCTCTCAAATATTTCTCTCACCAGAAATCCTCCATTAGAGAAGAAGAAGAAGGGAGCCTTCGAAGCTAGGGTTTTGTGATTCCAAGGCATTTCTTCATCAAATTGCTTGGAATATCTCAGTAAAGGTATGGTGATCTTTCATCTAGGGTTAGCTTTCACCCTAGAGTCAATTTCAAAGATTTTTTCAAGGTTTTCAAGTTTCACAAAAACCCTAAGTTTTACTTAATCTCATGGGTTCTTCCATCAAACATTTTCAAATAATAAATTATGATTATGTTGATGTTTAATTGATGATTTCAGTTGAAAATACTCTATGAACCCATGATTTCTCTCAATTCCTAAATTTGGCCTCATGAAGTGTGTTTGTTGTTTATGAATGAAAGATGATGGATTTATGAGTAGATTGATTTAGATTATTGACTTGTATCATTATCTATGGCTAATCATGGTGAATTGAGGATTTCTGATCATAGCTTTGAAAGGGAAAGTTTGACCTAATTTAAAGTTAATGTAGAATTGTTCTTGAATTGTTGATCCACTTGTAAGGTGGAGGTGTTTACTTACTATGTACATTGTGATCATGGCATTGAAGGCATAGTTTGATGAATTGAAGTATTATCATGCTGTTGTATATACGAATGTGATGTAAACCATGTGTGTGATCTAAATCAATAAAATATGTTCATGTTTAGAAGCTAATTGTGTTAGGATTGAATATATCTCTATATTATCACTTGTGAATGATGGTGATTATATGAAATGCTATTCTCACATACACACACATGAATGAATGAATGAATGAAATTTAATGATAATGTTAATGAATGTTGAGTCAATTTGAAAGGATATTCTCATATTGTACTCTAATGAATGTTAATGACTTGTTGTGAAAGAAATTTCTCACAATAAAGGGGTTCTTAGGTGAAAGGCTATACTTATCTTCTAATCTATGAGCTTTCCTACGAATGAATGTTAGGTTGGGATGGATGTCAATACCTTAGTTGAGGTGGGGTATCTAGTAACAATCCCTATCCCTTTTAACAAATGTTGGGTTTTAGATGGATGCCCATACGTTAGTTGAGGTGGGATATCTAATAACAATCTCTTATCCCTTAATGAATGAATGTAATGTATGTTAATACTTCATGGGGAGTAATGCTAGGCACCGAGTGGATTGGATTGAGATGGGTGCTTATCCGTGAGTTAAGGCAGGGAACTTAGTAGCAATCTCTTGAGATGGATACTCATACATTAGTTGAGGCGGGGAATCTAGTAGCAATCTCCCTATCCCATAAACTGTGTGCCCACACAAGTCTAGCTAGTGGATCCACTTAAGGCTAAACAAACGATGGTCCTATGTTAGGCAAGTTAGATCCCTTTATCCCGTGAGGGTGATACCGTGATTCCATGTCAAGCTTTCATGGTCTATGTCGGTTAAAGCTTACCACCACAAAGAATGTTAATAAACTATGGCTTCCTAAGGATGTACTACTTAGTGTAGGTGGTGGAATGGGACGCCATCTAAGCATTGCACATGTAGGCATTTGAGAGAGTCATGGTGTGTTCCTTATAATGATATTTGTATGAATGGGCTCTTATGATGAAGTTTATGAGAATGTTAATCTAATATCTAATGAAAATAATAAATAAAGAAATAATGGAACAATGAAAATATTTAATATTAATAAATATAGGACAATATCAGAAATAGTCCATAATTGTAACATGTCCTTACCTTTGAGTGCTCTTGTCCTAGGTCTTTCTTCTGGTTTTAATAATGATAAAATCCATTGCTGAGCTTACCACCACAAAGAATGTTAATGAACTATGGCTTCCTAAGGATGTACTACTTAGTGTAAGTGGTGGAATGAGATGCCATCTAAGCATTGCACATGTAGGCATTTGAGAGAGGTCATGGTGTGTTCCTTATAATGATAATTGAATGAATGGGCTCTTATGATGAAGTTTATGAGAATGTTGATCTAATATCTAATGAATGAAGTTGTTCTTAATGTAATGAAGCTAATGAAGAATATTGACTCTTAAATGCTTATATGCTTAAATGTAAGAATATTCATGCTATACTTGGAATGTATTATGAGTACTTCCTTGTCATGACTTAATGTATATGAATGTGCCCTGTTTAGGGTGACTTCAAAGGAGTACTTAGTGTGAGCAGTAGTATGGGATGCTACTTGCACATTGCACAAGTATGAGTTAGAGTTGTCTTAGATGTTTTTCTTAATGTGAAGATGTGATTCATGTAATGTTTATGTCTCTTAAATGCTTCATTGTGTAAAGGTTGAAAGGCTGAAAAGTAAGTTCACTTTTGGTGACTTTAAGTTGGTGCCTTAGTGTGGGTGGTGGTGTGGGACGCTACCCATACATTGCACAATGTATAGCTTCAGGGTTACTTGAGGTGGAGGTTCAAAGTGAAGGTAAAGGGTTATATGTGATTTTTCTCAAATGTGAATTATGTGATATTGTATGTTGGTTGTGACTTGTATTATGCGTCTTGTATCAATGTTCATGAAGTTTTACAAAAATGGCATAAAAGCTTGGCTTTCAACAAAATGTCCCTTTTTAAGCATGTTTTTGCATGGTCATCATACTTGGTACATTTCTGTGTGGTAACCTATATTTCTTTCCTCTTATGAAGTGTAGAGATTGGCACTCGATTTGATTCTCCATAGTGAAACTTGGGATTAGAGTTCTCTCAACACCTCTTTTGGTATGTCCTTATATGTCGAGGACAAGGACTTTATGTTTATAGTTTTTTGTATTAAGACTTTTGTCGATACTTCGATTGTAAAGGGCCGTGACCCTATCCTGTTAAAGTTTGTCTAAGATGGCCATGTGAGACTTAGTATTCCACGGCTTTATAAATGAGTTTTTGATAGTATGGTTTTTGAATAAAAAGTTTTAAATTTCGCAATATATATCTTGTCTATGCAATGAATGAGCTAAGAGGCTTGTATTAGACCTCTGCGGGGTCGAGTACACCGTATTACGACTAGGGTGTGCTCTTGGGTCGTGACAGTAAATACTAAAAATTAAAGCATGCCTATTATCCTCAAACTATGAGGACTCACCACTAAAGCTACTAAGTACGGACTGGCAGTCGAGCTAAGAGCGGTCTGGATAGTGGGCGCCTAAACCTATATCATACAATGATGTAGCACAAAAGTATGTGTCAGTACTTTGAATGTACTGAGCATGCGTGATATGTGCTAAGCTGAATAATATAGAAAATGAACATGGAAATAGATATACCGAAGGATAACTAAAAGCTGAGCTAGATGCAATGACCAAGTACTAATCATGAAGATATAACATGCCGAACTGAATACTAAAATAAATACTTAATACATGGTCAATGCAACACGAATCTGATTGTGGAAGATACTAATACCCGACATACCCTAACCTGAATTAACTATGGGGCTAACCTATAACCCCGGATGGATGGGTGTTCATACCTTGCCAAGGGTACAAATGAATCTGACGTGGATCCACTAACTGATGCCCACAAGGGACAAGGGTGTCAAGCCTAATATGATGGGTGACCCCTTCAAAAACTATAGTGACGCTGTAGTTCTGGGACTTAGGGATTTGCTACTAAGGGTCTCAACATAAACTGACGTGTGATCCTTCAAACCTTTGTTCGCTCGGTGGCAAGTTTACTCCCAATTGAATATAAAGCTAAAAATGCAACTCAAATACTATATAGATCAAAATGCTGATAGTTGTCTGAGAATGTATTATACATATACTGAAAGATATGTCATCCAGATTCTGAAGCATGATATTTTGACTAATCTGCCTAGCAAGTATAATTAATGAAATACGAATGATTTACACAAGCAAGGGTTTCTGAGTTTTATACATGGGACTATACTAGTTCTCTAAGAAACATGTAATTAATATCATAAAAACTATAACAACTAAATTACAATGAATCCCTAAGATTTAGGAACCCTAAGTCTGAACAATTTATGGATAAGCTGAAGAACTAAATGAATTCTAGGGGCCTAATGGGAGAAAGGAACCCACTAGTGATATCCCACATACATAGTGATGTAAACTGCGGAGAAATCCTTTGGATTTTAGGGCTGAACTTGAAGGAGAGCTCTGCTTGTTCTTGAGAGACAATTGTCGCTTGTTTCTCTTCTTTACTTACTAAGTCTGACGATTTTAGGAGAATGAAGGGTTTAGGTAGTTTCTGACTAATTAATTATACATAGTCAAAGTAAATAACGTAGTTTATTGACCAAACGCATAAGGGAAAGACCAAAATGACCCTCACTTAAAATTGGAGAGATGCCTCTCACGAGAGGCATAACTTATTACTCCAAGCTTAGAATTAGGAAAATTTGATGTTGTTGGAAAGAGGACTCAAAGACCTTTAATTTGATAGGTCATGGGATACCTAATTAATTATATGATGAAACATATGATCATTTGTAGTTCACCCAAAACTCAAAATCTTATAAGTCCCTTTCAAGGATGACCTCACAGTCCGTGTGAAGATTCACGGACCGTCTAGACGTCTGTGGTCCTTCACAGTGGCCTTGGGTGTTCTATTCCCCTTTCACTGATGCCTTCACTGTCCGTGTGAAGCTTCACAGACCGTCAAGTCATCCATGGTCCTTCCTAGTTGCTGGGTGCAACTCCACAAATCGTCTAGTCATCGTGGAACTCTTCACAACTCGTGGACTACCCTTTTCTCTTTTTCATTCCAAGTTCAAATTTCTGTGTTGTTACACAAGACATCATTATTGGACAAGATCGATCCTCGAATATCAACAATGAATACACAAGAAACATCAATCATTTCACTAATCAAAAAAAATTCGAGGCAATTGATAGGAAGACGAAAATGAAAACAAAAAGTTAAAAACCAAAAAAGACAATAGCATATGTCTTCAATGCAAAAATAAAAGTATGAGTTGAAAATGGGTGAAAAGTACCCATATTAGGCTATGTATGTGAAGAACTCTAGCTTCGTGGCTTGGTAGGAGTAGTATCACATCGAACATCTGTACCCGACACATCCAGAGGGGGAGTGAAGAGTGTAGAATTAACTGAGGTATCAATTCCCGACATGTTGGGAGAGGTTGAGTGGAATCCAAAGGAAAAACTCCAGTAGTGCCTATCTTAGAGGTCTCCAGATGATATCTCTCCAATGTAGGATGCACAATAAAATCCTCGATACGCTATAGCTCTGCCGTTGCCTTAACACTCACCTGGTCATCAGCCCTCACAAACCCATCCTCATCGGTCTTAGTATTTGAATAATCATCAATCTCAATATATATATCCTCATCAGCCTCATCATCATTGTGCTCTTCCATCTTATCAGAACCATCAACAACTAGTAGTCCGGCTGCCCCTAAAGGACCATCTTCTCTATTCTTGGTCAGAGGAACAACTGTGGGAATCTCAGGCAATTGTACATCACCCCATAATATAAAGATATATTTAGATTTCAACTAATCCATGTCCACTCTCATACCATCTATATCACCCTTCAACTTAGCCAATGTGGTAGAGCTACCCTCACTCTTTTTACAGGCCTCAACCCAAACATTAAAGTTATCCAGTCTATCCCTATAAGAAGTTAATAGAGTCCTATGACTCAACAGATAAACCATACTCAGTACCATCTTCTCAAGTAGAGATGCCCTAATATCCGTAAAATAGGCAAGGTTTCCCATCAAGTATATCGAGGCATGTGTCAATAAAGGCTGAGATGTAGGGGGAGGTTACATAGATTGAGGGGGAAAAGTTGACCCAGAGCTATAGATATAAGGGATAATTGAGGGCTCCATAGTAGGAGTATGATGAGCAACCTGTGACTCTAAGGTAATAGGGCCTACTATCAGTGTGGTGTCACGTGGTGGCAACTTTATTTTGGCTGCTTCATCTCTCAAGTAATTAGCCTCGATCCTCCAGATATTGTTGGATGATGCAGGGTTCACTCTTATACCCGTGCTCTCTCTAAATGGAACTCCTACCGCCTCACATAATTGAGTGTACGAAACAAAGAAAGGCAGTGAAATTTGCTTCTATTTAGTCCACATTAGCATTTCTTCCTCAATAATCGGACCCATATGCACCTCTTCTTGATCAATAATCATCCCAACCAAGACTGCTTTCGAGAGCTGGAGGATCGACTCATTCTTTGATTGTATGAGGTTGCTACGGATGAATCCAAACAAAAAATGAGTCACCACATTAATTTCCTTTTTTTCAATTTTTACCCCATCAGCCGACCACAGGGGAGTAATGTCAAAAATCAAGGGTGCCAACCACCCTTTTAAATCATCAAGCTTATATTTCATCCAAAGCTTGTACAGATCTTCCTTGTGCCCTTCCATTCGCAAAATATCATTGATTGTTACCCGACCACACTTCAACATTTTTCCCTGGACTTCAGCTTCCTCAAAAGGCCTCCAAATCACACTCTTTCTCTTCTTTTGGAGTGCATTAACATAGGCCTCCTAGAACTCACAGAACCATGACAAGACATTAAGAGGTCGAGCTCTAGTGAATTTCTCAAAGTTGTGAAATTTAATAGTGTCCCAAATAGCTGGGTAGTCACTCATGACCCCATCTAAAGACAATCAACACTCCTCCTAAATAGTCCTCTCACTATCCATCCATGGTGGAGAGTTGTCGGAGATGAGAGGTCTACCCATCCTTTCAGTGCCTCTATACTTTTATTTATTCAGAGCTTAAAATATGCATTACTAGTGCCTTATGTACACAATATCTGATTTAATTTTCCTGCATGGCATTGCGCCATCTTTCCACAAAATTAACTTCTTCCAAGGGCTTCCAAATTGTGCGATTCCTCTCCTTTGGCAAAGTTTCTGTGTAGGCTACATAGAATTCCATTTCCAATGGTGGGACATTAGGAGACCTAGCTGGCATGAACCTTTCAAAACCATTAAATGTAATCATATCCCATATGGCCGAATACTCACTTATTACCCCATCAGTAGAAAGTCGTCTCTCCTCTAAAATTGTGCATTCTCTAGGAACCTTAAGATTTTTGAGGGTCCTTGGAGCATTAATTGGGAGAACTTGAGAAGCATATAATTGGTTTTTAGGACACTAGACCAAGTTGGACCAAATATTAGTCCTTTTTCTAACAACCACTTTCCTTAGTTGCTCACTCTCACGCATAAAGGGGCACAATGTGGTTTGTCGTTGGCGTGGAGTCTCAGATGGCTTGTTTATGAGTATTCTTTTTTGCCTTATTTGATGAAAAGGAGGAGAGGATTCTCTGTCATATTATGTATCATAGGTCACAACTCATTTTTGTTTTGTTTTAACCATTTCCTGCAGGGCACAAACATTCAAACATAAATTCAGTGAAGGTTAATTGAAATCAAACCGAAAAGAGACACATCTCAAAATTATGTTGTGAAACTCGCCTATTGGGAAGGCGTTACACTTAACAGGTTAGGCAAGCTCACCAAAGTTGATAGTGCACAATGATATTGAACTCAAGCAAGATGGGCAGAGTCATCTCCAACTCAGTGATGCACCGAATTGGTTTTTGCGATGTTACAAGCTAGGGTACCCCCTAGATGTAACAAGGCGTATAAGACCCCAAGAGGCCTTATATAAGCCACTTAGCATATCATAACATAAAGTAATAGAAAATGGTGTAGAAGTTTAAAACATTTTCAATACAGTCAAAGTCTTTAGAAAACGAGTTGAAGTCTAGTACAATTGTCTCAAGCCAACTAACCAACATTAATAAATCTTAGGACACAACAGACACAATAGTCCAAAACATAAAAGAAAGACATAATGTAAAGTGGTGATCCAATCCTCGAATGCTATGAAGACTCACCAAATCTTCACTCCTTGATCAACTATAAACCTAGCCACAAGTGTGAGAATCAATATTGCCGGACCGTACATTTTGAGAAGAAATGTAGGCAAGAGTATGTGTTACTATAGTCATGTACTAAATACGATAGCTTGCATAAACAACATAAACATAGGGATTAGTCAACATTAGGCATAAAGCATAATCAATACATATAAAGAATCATAATGAAAGAGGAATACTTCATTAAGTAATCTCAGTTGAGCACAGCCAAGACTTAGGTCATCCGCCTCAAGTAAAACTTACATCATGGAAGGCACATGTAGCAACACTCCAAGCTAATCATCTTCATAACATAATCACATTATTCATACTTACTTTTAACGACATGGGGATTCACCTCCTTGCTTAACTTATAAAGGCTAATAGGTATTCACCTCTTGCCTTACTTACTTTAAGATCATGGGTACTCGCCTCCACAATCACATCATATGACACGAGTAATCGCCTCTACATCATTTCATAAGGATCATGGCTATTCACTTCCATGTCATTTCATCATGATACGAACATGGGAAATCACCTCTTGTTCGATTCTAAGAAGTATGGGAAATCACCTCATATCCATATCATATGGAGGTCAAGTGTAGTCGCCTCTAGCCTCATCATTTACATAGCCTTTTAGTCTAGATTCATTTTAGGTGAGAAATTCTTTCAACCTAGAATCATTCATGTGAGTAAGCCTTTCACATTCATACAATCATGCTTAGCAATTCATTGTGGGAAGTATCCCTTCCACGCTACAACATCAACAATCAATAATTCGTAGTCTAGGCTTTACTCTCAAAGCACTAAATCTTATGATCATCATATATTATTTGCTCTCAAGAAATTAACATCATATTCATCATATATGCTTCAATTTCAAGCAATTCTAAGCATAATTCATCAATCCCATAGGGAGATATCTAAACCCATAAAGATTCCATTCAAGGCATCAAACCCAATTGCATCAATTCTAGGTTAGAAACATGGAATAGGCATGGGTACATGTAATTTCATCCTAAAAACATGTAATTCTACCAATTCAATCATAAAAAATCATAATCCACTCAATTGGATCAAAACTTATCATAACCCACAACATTGAAAAAAACCCTAACTAGAATTGGGCATTTAGACTTCACAATTGGGGAATTCAAGGGGCCCCATGAAAGAAAGGACACCATGGGTGAAAAGCCATCAAACCTTAGTTACAAAGGCAACAAAAGTTTTAAGATTGGGCGACTTGATCTTGACCTAGCTTCAATCTCTTCCTTCTTCTTCTACCTTCTAGGGATAGAATATTTGAGAGAGAATTTTGTGTTTTCTTTTGGAAGTTAAAAGAATGACTTAAAATGAGTGAATTTAGGGGTCTAAATTACTTATATAGGTGTTGTAGACTTGAGTAAAATGACAGCACTTTGATTTAATTAACATCGAAAAAGACCCTTAAGTCCCTAAAATAACCTCCAGCTCGTGACCGATGGACCATTGACAGGACGATGGACCGTCCTGCATGACCATTGTTCAATGGTCAAAGACTGGTTCTGAGGGCTCGACCAACGGACCCTAGACCACAAATCGTGGTCTGACTGATGGTCCGGTAATCCGGCCGTGGTCCTGAGGTATGAGTCAAGTGGAGGTGCTTGATGTGTTTGAGATTTTGACTCAATTAGGGATTTGTTTATATAGAATTAGTGTCCTCAAATGCTTAATTTTTGCCAATAACTTATGTAAAACCCTTGATTTTCAGGTATATGGATTGAGGAATAAAGAAAGGATACTAACAAGCAAAAAGGAATAAAATAGGCTGAAAGGATGAATAAAGGCGGCATGGTGATCGCCAAGTTCACTTGGCAAATTGCCGAATGGCTATTTGACCGCCTAAAGTTCCGGTGTGCCAAGCACTAAAGGAAAGAACCAACTTGGCGAAGGAAAAGAGCAGTCGGCGGATGACCGTGTGATTCCGCGAAGCCAAGATAGATCGCCCATAGTTACAGAACTGGAGGATGTTGAGTACCAAGGCAAAAGGGCGATGGAATAGACCAAAGGGCAGTTCACCGAGTGGTTCGACAAGCCCGACTTACTTCGCCGAGTGACTCTTTGCAGCACATTTCTTGGTGACTATAAATATATTTTTGAACATTTAGTTTAGTATGTTAGATTATATATATATTTAATCTATTTTTGAGTTTTGAACTGTGAGACAGTTTTCTCTAGTTTTTCCTAAGCTTTGAAGAATTGAAGTTTTTCACATTTTAGAAATTGAAAGTGGGTCTTTGAGATTCTTCGAATTGTACCATTGTAAGGATGAATCTACTCTTAATTAGTTAATTGATAATCAATTTGGTAACGTGTTTATCTTTTTGTGATGTCTAGCTAAAACCCCAATTATTGGGGTGTGATTATGGGCTTATTTAGTTTATGGGTGTTGCTAATTGTTAGTCTAAATGCTCTTCAGAAGTGAGTTTAATTATTATTGTGGTTTAATTTAGGAATTATAGTTGCAAATGCAGTTCTGGGTTTGTGTTCTTGGCCTGCTCGAGAGAAAGGTTTTAGAACCAAATTTATTGGTTGATGGTCAGTGGGTATTGGGTTGACTAGGGTTCAGGTCGAAAGAGTGAATCTTAAACCCAATGCCACACATTTCTCTTGAGAGAGTGAATGGACTAAGGTGTGGGCTGTTCTTATTTTGCGTGCTTGTTGATGTTCGAGAGAAATCAACTTGATTCGAGGTAAGTTGTTAGAGAGAAAGTGTACCTCCACTATAGCCTAGCTTACTCACTATTATCTAGCTAATGACTAAGAGTTGCAATTACCCATCTTTCAATATTAGCCTATAATCAATCATATCCCAAGAACTCGTCTCATTATTGTTAATTTTCATTGATTGAAACTGTTTGTAGCTGTTAATCAAAACTAAAAACCCCCATTTGACATTTGTGTCACCCCTTAATTTGAATGATATATTTTTGCGATAAATTTTATTCCTATGGGTGATTTGACCATGTTCATACTTCCCTATTGAATCTGAAAAATGTACCACTCCTTCTGGTATTCGATCCCAACTAATTTAGTTCGGTTTTATACTAATTAGCGATTGTTGACACTAAGAATTGGATGAAGTGTCTTTGAAACGTTAAAATCAAAAATGGCACCGCTACCGGGGAATGGTGTTGATTGAAATTCTTTTGGTGAAGCTGAATTTTGTTCTTGTTAGTCATAGTTGAATCTACTTATTTTTAGTTTTGGTTTTTTTGTTGTTATTTGTAATAGAGGAAATGAGTGCTAATGAAAGCGATTGTAGCCAAGTGGGTAACCAAGATGACATCGGAAATATTAATGATGTCAATGAACCAAATATAAATGACCCAAATTTTGTGGGTGGAGTTAGTGCCATTCACTTGCCGCCAGCTAAAGGGAACGTTGTGTTCCACATTACAAGTACCATGTTGTAGCTTTTGCAATTGAAAGCGTTGTTTGGTGGGTTGGCTCATGAGGATCTCCATCAGCATATAAGAAACTTTGTTGATGTTTGCGGGCCATTCTCCTTTAAGAACATATCCCAAGAGTCGGTCCAGTTGAGGTTGTTCCCATTTTCTCTAATGGGAGAAGCGTGTAAGTGGTTGGCGGAGTTGCCAAGAGATTCTATTATTTCATGGGAAGAGCTTGTCACCGCATTCCAAGTGCAATTTTTCCCTTATTAGAAGACGATGACTGTTCGGGACAACATCCATAGCTTTAAGAGTTTGGAAGGAGAGCCAATCCATGAGACTTGGATACGATTCAAAAAGTTGGTGCTGCATTGCCAAACTCATTGGTTGCCTGACAACGGTTTGCTGCAATACTTTTACCGAAGTCTTGACTCGGTGAACAAGGGAGTGGCTGATCAACTTTCTTCGGGAGGTTTAATGCAACATCCTTATGTGATAGCAACCAACTCTTGGATGGCATGAACAAAATTAATCGGGCATGGTACACCCGTGAAGATCAGGTCTCCCCTCTCACTTTTAAATTGACCAAAGAGCAGATTTAAAAAGTTCAAGAGAGGGAACAAAACATGGTAATGATGATGACTCTGCTGAACATTTTGACCAAGAACGTCATCAGTGCTGGTACTAGGAGTATTAATGTTATCGGTGTTGGTGTTGTAAACCCTGAAGAAGCCAAGTTAGAATCGTTGTACAATTAGGAAGTAAACTTTTTAGCCAACCAAGGAGGTGGTTATCGTGCAAACTACCAAAGGCCAGGTGGTAATCAAGGTTGGAATAGAGATGAAGACTGGAGATATCGTGATAGAGAGTGGAGGGATCATAACCCCACTTTGAAGGAAAGAGATGGGGAGAAGGATAGGTATGTTCCTCCCCACAAACGTCCAAAGCCCAATGATTTTGAGGATGGCCGGGAAGAGGATATGCTTTATCATATTCTCAACAAGGTTGAAGGGTTCGATAAAATTTTGAAGGAGACGAAGAAAGATGTATCGACCCTTAACCAGTGATTACCTCTCATTTCGTCTCTATCAAGCAGTTGGATACCCAAATGGGTCAAATTTTCTCACATTTAAATTCGAGACAACAAGGGGGTTGCCTAGTATTACTATGGCAAACCCTATGAATGAAGTTTGAGCGACGACTTGCATCATGCCAGGACGTTAACTAAGGTGCTTTTTGAGAGGCAACCCAAGTGTTTATTTGCTTTTGTTTTGTTTTTGAATAAGGTGTGTTGATTGTTGAGGTTGAAGTGTAGAATGAGTTTGAAAAATGTAGATTAGCGAGAAAAATGACCAATCGGCGACTCACCGAAGAGATCAGCCAGCCCAACTTGGACCGCCGTTGGGCTCAAGAAATCATGAAGATGGAGTATGTAAAACTCGGCGGGCCCATGGAAAAGTTGGCGGATCGCCGAACTGGTTGGCGAGCCCGACTTTGTCCGCCGTTAGGACCCCCAAGTTAACTGGGGGTCCTGTAAAACGTGTCAAGGTAAGTAATCACCGAGTGGTTTAGCGAGGTCGACTAATATCACCGAATTGGCGCGAATTGGACGGTTTTTAAAAGGCCAAAGGTTTAAACTTTCAAACTCTTTCACATTCCCTCACTTTTAACTTCAATACAATCACACCCGCACTTCAAATATCCTATATTTTTGCATTTCCTTGCTTTTGGTCGTTGATTTAGTGTTCGGAGTTGGAATTCTTTGCCGCCTAGCATTTCAAATCGTATTTCGGTATAAAAATTTGGTTTTTCGAAGACCAAACTCATAAATAGCGATTGAACTCAAATTCTTTGTTATAGATTGTATTGATGTGCGCTGGGCCTCTCTGAAATCGTATATCTGCGCTTGTGTGCCTATTTTAAATTATATATCGTACCTTGATTGCCTAAACTATTGATTCCCTGATTTTCATGCTTTAAATTTGAGCGTAATCTTGTGGGTTGTGCTTAATTGTGGTTGAGTCTAGTTGGGTGAAGTCTGAGTAACCCAAAGTGTGCTAAATGATGTGCTTTTCCCAATGATGCAATGTTTGACATCATTCTTAAGGGCTAAAGCGGTCAAATGGCCAATTTTAGCACATCTGGGGAAAGGCGTAGTACCCTGGTGGCATGGGTGATATGGATATAACCCTATTTGAGAATGCGTGTTTTTTGATTTAGTTTTTGGAGGCTGCGGGTTTTATTTTGGAAGTTAGGGTTGAAAATGGCACGTTGGTGTCATGAACCCGGGGTACCCATAGTCGTAACACGGCGTACTCGACCCTGAAGGGGTCTAATACAAGCCCTAAGCATCATAACATAGGTAATAGAAAAGTATGAAAAATTTAAAACTTCTTTAAGACCATACAACTGAACACATTTTCATAAGCAATCGGAAGTCCTTACTAAAACCTTTGTCTCAAACCATCTATTTAAATTCATGAATAAAAGTCTTGGGACGCAGCCCATTCAAAGTCTAAAACATAAAAAAAAGACATAAAGGGGATAAGTGTTTGTCGTCGAAGCTATGAGGACTCACCAACTCTTCCACTCTTCTAGATCCTTGAAACCTAGCCTCCAAAGCAACTCAAGCCTCCAACCCTACATTTGGTTAGAATGTAGGCAATATGCATTAGTACAAAATGGACTAATATGAAAGCTAGCACAACATCATAAGAGCATCTCAAATGGTTAGTCAACATAAGACATAATCATCATAGTAATAGCATGCTCTCAACATAAGCATCATTTAAACACAAGTCAACACTAGATATAGTTAATGAGCATAGGAGATAAGACATAATCATATAAGCATAATCGACCCTCAATCATCTATACCATAATAGCACCATTCTCAAGTAACCTCAAAAGCATACAACTGCAAAGGAAGAATAGCATCCCATAATACTACCCAAGCCAAGTATCCCTTTTTGGTCCTCTTAATCATAGTCTATATACATCGTTAAGTCATAAGTCTTTCTACCATAAGGGTACTATACTTCTAAGGAACCTCAAGACACACTTGTGCAATGGATGAAAGGAATCCCATACTACCCTTCCCACTTAGCATAGCCTTGAAGTAACCTTCGTCAAATTCACCCTCCTTTGGTCTTACTTAATACCTTGCTTCATAAAGACAAAGGAATTACCACTTTAGTCAATCATATCTTGGAAGGCAACTATGGAAACAACCCAAGCTAACTCATACTACATAAGGGAACCCTTTACAACTATCCTCAAGTCATACTTGTGCCATGTATGGATAACATCCCACACTACTACCCAAACTAAGTACTCCTTTAGACTGTCATGAATGTTCACTAGTTGGGGACTAGTCCCTCTATTCTATTTACCTCTTCAAGGCTTCCAAGGAATAACCCCCTAATAGGCCAGACCATGCTATCATTCTACTAACATAACTAGGTTAAGCTAAGCTAACTACCTTGGAAGACACACTAACATGCAAGTCCAAGCTACTCTAGCGAAGGTACAAGTGTCCAATCCTATCTACCATGATATAGTCCTAAACCAACTAAGTCACGCTACCCTTACAAGTGTACTAGAATACAATTGCAAGTTATCCATAGGGGAGTATGATTTTCAACCCTAAGCTATTCTTAGGAGAGTATGACTCCTCTATCCCAAGCTACCATGACTTACCTAACTCAATCTACCCTTGAAATGCATCTTATAATGCAAAGTCAAGCTACCCTTAGGAGAGTATAGATCCTCAATCCTAATCTACCCTTAGGAGAGTATAAGTCCTCTATCCCAAAGCTACCATGAAATGGTCTTGGCCAAACCAAGTCAAGCTACCATGAAAGCATCCTAACAATGCTAGTTCAAGCTACCCATAAAAGAGTATAAATCCTCAATCCTAGGCTACCATAACTACACCTAACTCATGCTACCATGGCATGCATTCTACAAAGCTAAGTCAAGCTACCCTTAGGAGAGTATGGATCCTCAATCCTAATATATCAACCTTGGTCTTGTCCTACTAAGCCATGCTATACATGAAGGAAACATATGCCTCAACTTCAAGCTATTCTAGACTAACATGATTTGATTCATATTAGGTTCTTAAGTCAATCTAGAATCCTTCTATGTGAGAGAACTTGAATCTCCTAGCATATTCATGTCTAAGTGTGTAAGAGAGAAGTTATACTCAACATAATCGCACAATAATGGCTTTACCCCCAAAGCCCTACTATCAAGCTTCACTTTATTCTATCATGATCCATGTCCAAATTACAAGCTATTCAATCACATTCTTTACTACTAGGTGATTCTAGTCATAACTGATTCATAAAGGTTCAATTCTAACTTCTTAAGTCAAGATCCTTCCAATTCAATCAAGTCTAGTTCAATTCATACTTAGATGATCCTAACTTTGAACAATTACTATACAAGACATTAAAATAGGAAGATCAATTTTGAAACTTCAACTTTTCCTCTAATGGCATAAACCCACAAAGATCACATTCATCAATTTAGTTTAGGGTTTATAATAGAAATCAGATGAATATATCATAATATCACTACACAAAGCTAAATCAATCATAATTGGGTGAAATCCACTAGATTGGAATCACACCCAAACCCTACCCACAATGCAAGCACAACCCTAGATAGAATGGGGCTTCTAATTTCACAAGTGGGGAAAACAATGGGAGCTTCATGGGTGGAAGAACCCATGGATGATTAAGCTTCACATACCTTGTTTCAAATCCCTAAAGAAATATTGAATCCATGGAGAAAACTCGACCTAGGTGCTGCCCCAACTTCCTCTTTTTCCTTTCTTCTAGAGAGAGAATTTCTTCAGAGTAACTTGGGAGTTCTACGTTGAATGGATAAATGAGTTAGTTTAGGGTCCTATTAGGCTTATTTAGGAGGTAATTTAACTAACTATCCTACCTTCCTTAACCCCTAATTAATAACTAACTTAATCCCCAAACACCTAACTTAAAACTAAATTACTTAAAACTGGAAGCACCTACGCCCCTCCACCTACGGACTGTAGGTGGAGCTACAGGACGTCACTCACCTCTGTGGATTGGTCTATTGGCCGTAGATGTCCATCCGTAGGTCACTAAAATTTCCAGATTTAGGGACTGTTTTGGGGTCCTTCTCAAGGACCCCTAGGCTAGTCCTTGGGGGATTGTACCCAGACGTTTAGCCCCTAAAACCCCTATTCTAAGTATGGTAACCATTTCTTTTGATTTTAATCCTCATATGACACTCCAAAACTGTTACGGAAGGCTCTAGAACTCACTAGTTTCCAGGGTGTTACAATATCTCCCCCTTGGGATCATTCGCCCTCGAATGACAATTCTAAACACTTATTAACGTCACAACTCTAAGCTAACAGCCCATCATGCATGCACTACATCTAAATGCCCACAACCAAGGAAGAAAACTTCAATTCCAAGCCAAACACATTCAATGCAACACAAAGGAGTTGGAACTACTTCTACCAACCCAAAATGCATGAAACTCTATATCTACTTATTTTCAAGGAGGAACTAACATCTCCTAGCGAAAACATGCTCATCCCATACTCAGGGAGCCTAAAAATACAATTTACTCACAAAAGTCATTTATTCAAGGAGTAAATCTTTAAACTCCAAACTAAGGCATGCTCATAACTCATCTCATGAAGTCTATATGCAAATCTACTCAAATGCAGTACAACATAAGGAAACCAATGCATATAAGTCATTTCTAACAAGACCTAAGCATTTTCATGAACATGCATCACATAAGAAAATCATGAAAACATACTATCCACACATGACTTCACATAAAAAAAAATCAAGAGGAACCTATCATCTCAAGCTTGAATGAGAGTAGAAGGAAAGGTGAGGACATTGGGACATCTCATTGGCCCTTGGCCTCCGAAGTACCACTCTTAACCAAATTCCTTACTAAATAACACTCATTACCACTTTATGGAACAACTTCCTTGTTCTTTTGTTTCTTAACTTACCGGTCTAAATATCTACCGGTACTTCTAAATAAGAGAGGTTCTCCTTAAGCAACTATAGCTCACAAGCAACCTTCTTAACACCACTAAAGATATCACATGAGCCTAACAAACCGGGACTAAACTTCTCATACTCACTACACCTCTCATGGTGAAAATTTCTAGCAACCCTATTTCATGAACATCAAGGTTACTCAACATCCTTGCTATCTAAACATATTATCTCCCCCTTGTGAGCAAATCTATACAAATTCTTTTAAGCATCAATTCTTTCATTTCTAAGGTTAGAGCAAGTCGTCACTAGGATTTCACATCATCATACCAAATGATTATAAACCATGATGATTACACTTCTACCCTTCTTAGAGGAGTCTATTCACTCAACTCATCTAGTAATTACTATAACACCCTATTAAACAAATTTGTCAACATACCTCAAAAATCATCATAACTAAGCCAGGTTCTACCAACAACTAAGTATAACCACACAATAACCTTACTAGGCAGGCACCCTATCTCCCCCTTGGGAGTAAGCCTACACAAACTCTTCTAAAGATCTTTCATCAAATAAAGGAAACTATGAATCTCATTCATACTAAAGGCAACATCACAATATATCATCTCAAATCCAACTCACCTAGCCATAATTGGCATCACAACCAACCTTTCTCCCTCACTCCTTGTAGAGTAAACCCTTTTAATAGTCACATCCTAAAGACCATCGGATAAGGGGTAAGGGAGAGATCTTATAGATCTATGGCACGACTTGGAGAATGAAGACGTGAAGTTTCCTAAGCATCCAATAGCATCCTATTCATAAATATGGTGCGCTTCATATTTATGAACAAGACTCTACTAAATGCCGTTTGAGACAATCCTAGAACCATTCTAAATCTTGGGCTCTGATACCAAGTTTGTCACAACCCAGGGTACACCCTAGATGTAACACGGCATATTGGACCCCGAAGGGGTCTAATACAAGCCCTAGCATCATAACATAAGTAATAGAAAAGTATGGAAAATTTAAAACGTCTTCACCATACAATCAAAAACATTTTCATAAGCGCGCGGAAGTCATTACTAAAACCTTTGTCTCAAACCATCTATTTAAAGTCATGAATAAAAGTCATGGGACGCAGTCCATACAAAGTCTAAAATATAAAGAAAAGACATAAAGGGGATAAGGGTTTGTCCTCGAATCTATGAGGACTCACCAACTCTTCAACTCTTCTAGATCGTTGAAACCTAGCCTCCAAAGCAACTCAAGCCTCCAACCCTAAGTTTGGTTAGAATGTAGGCAATATGCATTAGTACAAAATGTACTAAGTATGAAAGCTAGCACAACATCGTAAGAGCATCTCAAATGATTAGTCAACATAAGACATAATCATATCATAATCATCATAGTAATAGCATGGTCTCTAACATAAGCATCATATAAACAAAAGTCAACATTAGATATAGTTAATGAGCATAGAAGATAAGACATAATCATATAAGCATAATTGAAACTTCGTCATCGATACCATAATAGCACCATTCCCAAGTAACCTCAAAAGCATACAAGTGCAAAGCAAGAATAGCATTCCATAATACTACCCAAGCCAAGTATCCCTTTTTGGTCCTCTTAATCATAGTCTATATACATGGTTCAGTCATAAGTCTTTCTACCATAAGGGTACTATACTTCTAAGGAACCTCAAGACACACTTGTGCAATGGATGAAAGGAATCCCTTACTACCCTTACCACTTAGCATAGCCTTTAAGTAACCTTAGTCAAATTCACCCGCCTTTGACAAAGGAACTACTACCTTAGTCAATCATATCTTGGAAGGCAACTATGGCAACAACCCAAGCTAACTCATACTACATAAGGGAACCCTTCACAATTAACCTCAACTCATACTTGTGCCATGTAGGGATAACATCCCATACTACTACCCACACTAAGTACTCTTTCAAACTGTCATGAATGTTCAGTAGTTGGGGACTAGTCCCTCTATTCTATTTACCTCTTCAAGGCTTCCAAGGAATAACCCTCTAATAGGACAGACCATGCTATTATTCTACTAACATAACTAGGTTAAGCAAAGCTAACTACCTTGGAAGACACACTAACATGCAAGTCCAAGCTACTCTAGGGAAGGTACAAGTGTCCAATCCTAGGTACCATGATATAGTCCTAAACCAACTAAGTCACGCTACCCTTACAAGTGTACTAGAATACAATTGCAAGCTATCCATAGGGGAGTATGATTCTCAACCCTAAGCTATCCTTAGGAGAGTATGAGTCCTCAATCCCAAGCTACCATGATTAACCTAACTTTAGCTACCCTTGAAATGCATCTTACAATGCAAAGCCAAGCTACCTTTAGGAGAGTATGTATCCTCAATCCTAAGCTACCCTTAGGACAGTATACGTCCTCTGTCCCAAAGCTGCCATAAAATGGTCTTGGCCAAACCAAGTCAAGCTACCATGAAAGCATCCTAACAATGCTAGTTCAACCTACCCATAAGAGAGTGTAAATCCTTAATCCTAGGCTACCATAACTATACCTAACTCATGCTACCATGACATGCATTCTACAATGCTAAGTCAAGTTGTAACGACCCGATAGCACCCCTTAGCCGTTACATGCGTATTCAACCTCTCGGAGGTCTTATACAAGCCTTAGATTCATTTATCGCATTCGGTAATAAAAACTGTAAGGAATAAAAAACACTTTTTAAAACAAATCCATAATACTCATAAAATCTTTCAAATGTAAAGTAGTAGAATTTCTAAGTCTCATGTACCATCTTAGACACGTATAGAACGGCTTAAGGATATGGCCCTTTACAACAATAGAAAATATAAGTCTTATACAAAGTCTAAGTGGAAATACTAGAAAGATAACAACTATGTCCTCGAATATATGAGGACATGCCAAGCCTCTTGAGAAGAGTCAATATCCCAAGCTTCCTCGAAAGATCTCCTCACTTTCCACCACCTACACTTGTAACAATAGAGAAATATGGAATTAGTACAATATGTACTAAGTATGATGACCATGAAAGAAAACATGCACAACGGACATTTACATGGAATGTATGCTTTTAAGACCTTCATTAACAAACCTTTACAACCACGAGCATAAACACACATTTCAAGTCACCAAACACAAATAAGACCATATTCACATCATTTACAACTCAATTAACACAAGTGTACCATACTTAAACAAGGTAGCTAGGTAATTCCTTCATTACCATTTAAGCCTCTATCTCAAGTCACCCTAAGCCACACTTAAGTGTATAATGAAGTGACCGCCCATACAACCTCTTCATATACACCTAAGTGTTCCTAAGAGTTACTATAGACAAGCGTTTTATCATTACATTATAACATACTAAGTCAACATTCTTTATAAAACCATTTAAGAGATACACAAGCCTATAGGGTACAATCATATAATAGCCCTAAGGCTTAGGGAACTCACTTTAGCATCTTCGATGCCTACTCCTGCCATGTGTAGATAGCATCCCATACTACTACCTACACGTTGTAGAACCTATCCAATACTAGAGTGCACATCCTATATAATGGAAATAGGCCTTAACCGACATAGAGCACACTAGAAAGGTATGGAATCCGAAGTCTATCCTACTCCGTGGAGGTTGTTCTACTTTCCAAGGGTAGAACTAAAAGCAACCCATGTTGGCACATGGTTTAAGAGATGTCCAAGGATCTTCAATGTGCCTAATCTCATGCTCAACTAGGCCACCTTCCTAACCACATCCACTCAGTGCTTAGCCTTGGTTTCCATAGAGTATTCAATCACATATGTACTAGAGAGGGTTCCTTTTCTAGTTCAACCAACTCATAGTACCTCTTCCCAAGAAAGGCCCCATTTCTTAGT